>JAHDVE020011564.1:0-126438 GCA_022606495.2 Halesus radiatus | reverse complement strand
GATCTATTTCTTTTTAAATTAAAGGTTTAGTATATATCTAGTACGGATGAGAAGTATTTTATTTATTTTTGTTTTGATTTTTTAAGTACGTGCCATGAAAAGAAATCAATTTTTATAATTTTAGAGGCAGCTTAGAAAATTATTTGCGGGTTTATCTTACTTTTAAAAAAATAAGTTTGTTAAATTTCATTTCTGTAAAATATAATTTTAGTTCGTTTTTATTAGGGTAAGCACAGCTTTTTGGCCTTTATGATCTACCCGCCATTTATCACGCCTGTATGACTGCCTAAAATCTAAGATTTTTATTGAATGACATTCGAGTTACATATTTACATATTCCAGGCATTTAGAGGAATAAATAAATATTAAGTTTCACTCAGAAGAAAGTCAACTACTCTGTACCCAGCATTTAATGACGTAAATCTGTAGTACGATGATCAAATTTCATAATTAGTGTTTTCTTAAATATCAACATAATTTTAAAACATTAACCAAACAAAAAAATGAATGGACAATAATATGTATTTTCGTGCGTGCAAATCTGTCATATTCCAAAATCAGAACGGAAAAAATTGCATCGCTCTAAAATGACTGCATTTCTGGCATCACTCCAACGAGGATTTCGTGTTACATAAATTTAATCTCAGTAAATAAGTACCTATCACTTAAGACGTATTTGCTAATTTTTAATTAACAAATGGAGATCTCTAATCTCCACGCTTGCTCTTTTGCTTCTTACAAGAAAGTATGTCATACAAAAATCTTCCCAGTGCCTCTTTTCAGATTATAATCAATGCAAATGTGTTATGATTTTGTTAATTGATGCTCTTGTAATAACAACGTAAAATGTAACAATTTTAAATCTGCAATGTTTTATTGCGTATGCATGTATTGAACTCCGTAACTGAAAATGGTGAGAACGAATAGTACATTGGCAAATTTTGTAAGGCGTCAAATATGCGTTTCCGTTTTCATATTAGCAAAAACAGTGTATCGAGCAGGGTCGGCATTTTTCGGAGATGCGCGGTTTTCCAGAGAAAATATTTTAGGGTTATTTTTATACCTACACAGATTTTATGCTAACTTTTTCAACCAGTAGGTGATAAAGGATGCCGGAGATTTGCCATGCCAACCTCGTGAGGCCCAATATTTGTATTACCCATTGTACATTTTGGTGAATTGAATAGAATAGTATGTTCAGATCCAGACGAAGCATGCCCTTTTCCCCACCTTGATATGAGTCAAGGTTTTCATCAGTCCCTACTTTAAGAAGGACCTCGAGTGTTTATATCGGGTAGTAAAATATTTTCAATTTTTAATTATTAATTATTTTCATTGAGATTTAAAAACCTCATTTTAATATTTAATCATTCTAGAAAATAATATCAACATAACCTAAATGAAACATGAAAACGGAAAAAAACGATAGAAAATAAAAAGATTTCAGTCGCATCTGGGACTCGAACCCAGGACCTCTGCCTATCCGGGGCAACCGCTTAACCAACTTAGCTTTCAGATTTCAAAGATGCGACTGAAATCTGTTGATTTTCTGTCATTTGTGTTATGTTAATATTATTTTCTACAATGATTAAATAGTAAAATATTTGTTTGAGTTTGAACCGCGCTCCTATTAAGTATTTTTTAAAGGACCCGAAGCCTTAGAGGAAGCTAAGGAAGAAAGGAAAGTTGCTCACGTTTAGTTCATAATCATAGATTCAAAATTCAACTTGATTTTTTTTTAAATACTGGTGTACCTAAAATCTTCGTAGAGCAATATGACATTTATTCATTAATTGATTAAAATATAGTTATAGCATGTATTAGAAACTCTGTAGCATTTAAAAAAAAATCTGTTAGCTTTTAATTTTTTTTATGGTTCATAATTTTTCTTAGGGTAAGCACAGCTTTTCAGCCTTTATTGACTGACTGCACGCCACTACTACGTACTTTATCATATTTGGGTACATATATTACAAAAGTGGTACATAATAAATAAATAATATTAATAATTCGGAGAGAAAAAAAAGAAATATAAAAATATCTCATCAGAGAAAACAAGCAAAAACGAGAATACAAGAAAATAGAAGAAGACAGTACAATAAAATAACAAAATAATTAGCTTAGATAATTATCATGAAGAAGAAAAAATCAAAATATCGTAGGTAAGGGTGGTTCCAGTAATATTACATATTTATTGACTAATTTCTATATAAATGTCAATAAAAATATATATGAATCCGGAGATCGCGGGTTCAAATCCCAGCATGCACAAGTAAATTTTAATTGATTAAATTGTTCTATTTCACAATTTATTAATTTAAAATACTATGTAGTATATTTGCGGCACGTTCCAGAGTGATAGATACTGTCAGTATCGCCCTGGTGAAAGACCACCATTCAGAATAGAAACATTGCTTGAAATATCTTTATCCGTGTTTGGTGACCAGATCTTAATAGCCAGGTACTTCCCCACCTTTGTCTGCCTCACCTTCCCTCCCCCAATACAACATACTCCAATTGGGGATGCCATAGTCTCACTCTGTCCAGACGGTTGGGAACAGTTGGGACTCTTGTACGGTACATAAAAAATTATATGAATTTTTATCATAGAAAATATGAAGTTTCATTGCACATGTTAAACTAGAGGTACCATTATAATCGAACAAACAAGGTTAAGGCTACAGTTTTTTCTGCAACGATATAAACAGTAATTTCTCTTTCACGAAAACATCGTTACTTTTTGTATAATAACGCACTTAATATTGTATTATAATACCAACCCGTTTGTCTCTACACTAATAACGTTGCGAAAAAAGTTGTCTTATCGATTACCACCACAGTTTTAAATAATAATAATTATTATTCATTGCGATACAGTCTGTCAATAAATAGTAGACAGTGATGGAGGGCGCTGCAATGGTTTAAATTACAACACCTAGTAATGGTGGGCGAAGCGGCTCGGTTTAGTGAGCCGGATCACTAAATCAGCTCTTTGTAGTCTACCGGTTCGGTGATCCGGCGCGATTGAACGACGGTTCGCGTCCCCCTGCACCATGCCCTGTCCCTCGCCCTCCTAAAGACGTCCCTTACACCTTTTTCGTCCAGTTTTCATGCGGATTGTCTTAACAGAGAGCTGATTTAGTGATCCAGATCACTAAACCTAGAAGTTTGAAGCAAAAACATATTGTGACTTTAATTTCAAATCAATTTTAAACGGTGTTCAGAAATTCAACATCATTTTGTAAGAAAAATTAATATTCGAACTTGTTGTTATTTTACAAATGTGCATATCAAAAAAGTGATTTATTAGGTGTGAAAAAAAAATCGTGAATTAAACTCGCATTTTTAGCATTAAAAAACATGCATAGGTATAAACGTCAATAAAAATTCTCACTGAAAGTCACTGACGTCAGAATAAATTAATGTATTCACTAGTATGTGGTCAAAGTCAACCTGTCAAATTCTGAAATGAAACATAACCTCACATTTGAATCTACTCGTACTATAATTTTTGTTCTAAAAACGGTGATAATCGGGTTTTCCATAATAATGAAAAAAAAAGATAGTTCCTTTTTAATAAATTTCTGGAATTTGTTGACAGACTGTACACATCATATTATAAGTGTGTTATGCAGCGTGTATTAACAGTATACTGTGACAAACCATTATTCGGTGCAGTCATAAATAGAGCTTAAAAGTGAAAATAGGCGCCTCCGGTAGCGTAAGCACGACGCTACGTCTAGGACTGGGGTGTGTAACCTTTTGTTGGCGAGCCATTTCCAATTCTCGAATTTGTCTATTTTTTCAAAATGTATGACTTTTGATAAGAGTTCGAATGATGTATTATTACTTTCATTTATCACTATTATATATTAAGATATATATCGGGATATTTATTGCCGATATATTATATCAATGATATTTATAATTTAGCAGGTGTCTTTGTTTTTACAGGATATTTCGGCGTTTCTCCGTGTTAAACTTTACTGGGATTCATCGGGAACCGCCAATTCGCGTTGTTATGTGTTTGAAATTTAGACATTAGACAAAAATCAACGTCGTTTCACTTTGTGAGCAATTACTTCAGGGATATACTTGTCATCCTTATTTTTAAAATCTATTTCCCTTAAGGAAATGAATGTCACTTTCTTTATATAATCCGATATTATGATACTTATATAAATATTATGATATTTTCGAACCCTGCTTTTGACGCTTAGCCCGCTCTCTGGCGGTCCGGTAAGGAACGAACATTTCACTCGCATCTGCAGACACTGCGCAAAATAGTCCCACAATGGACGTGCTGCAAGCCGTTACCTTACTTCAGCGAACTTTACTTTTTTGCGCAGTGTCTGCAGTAGCAAGTAAAATATTCATTTCTTACCAGACCGTCAGGAAGCGGGCTTATTAATTTTATTTCAAACTCTATTTTCTAAGGTTGGGATGATTCAAAATCTCATGATTGATGACCAGCAAATCGTCGATCAGCTCCAATTTGAAATTTTGGAATTACATATGGAATTACGTACTCACCTAAAACTGAACTGATAGTTTAAAGGGTTCAGTAGTACGTCAAACTCTTTCTTTTCTAAGTTTGTTTATTTTTTTAAATAAGCAGTCGACCCCTGATCCGGGGATCATAACAATATAATTATCTCTCTCTCGACAAAGAATTTTATTCAAGACTTGTATGGTTATTGGCTTGTTTATTGTTTTTCGTTTCACTCGGTAGACATCTGAGCAGACAGTAGGTTATTCCATAGTAACATTCGAGTTAAGGAGTATTATTCGTAATTTATGTATGAGTATGTAAGAAGTAATTACTAATTTGTAGGTGATTTAATTGCAGACTAAACCATTTCACATTGCGGGTAATACCCATAGATATAACAGTGCCAATGCATTACTAAAACAAGTCTTGCTTTTTCGATTTGATGTGATCAAATTTAATACAACCAAAATTAGATATTGTTACATGACTCCAACTGATAATATCTTCACGTTGCGTGTACGGATGATTAATTCACCTGAAAATATGTATTTTTTAACAACGGTAAATCATGAGTTAAACAAACTATACTAATATAATGGTGGTGTTGATTAGAAATCACTTAACAAGTCAGGGCGGATAATCTGCTAGGAACCCTGATAATCTAATCCGATTGATAACATTTCCAAGTATACTGAAATACCGTCCCTTACGGCCGTTCTTCCCAACTTTTCGATTAATCAATCTGAGGAACCGATCTGCCAAGTATTTTGTTGAGCAACTCTCTGTTTGCCTGTTTTAAGCATTTTTTCACCCTGTTTACTCTTTTTATAACTATTCCACTGTTGAGCGGAACTTAAACCACAAAATCATATCCTAAATTGATCGTAAATTTGATAGAGAATTTAGTTGGGAAGAGTGTATTTGTGCATTTGAACAGTGTTGAGGCAAAATTTCGGCTCAACAGTTACTCAGTAGGATTGGGAAGAACGGCCGTTAGTGTTGCACCACTTTGAACTAGAAGCATTGTTTAAATCTCAACCCAAAAAAAACATCCACTCATAAAAATTATATTTTTATATTTTTGTAGTTAATATTTGGTTTGGTATTTTTTATGACATTGGCTCAAGTACGACAAGGCTAGCGAGTACCTTTGGGCATAAGTGAAAAAAAACAAGGCTGGTCCATTCATTGGCGAGAAGTCAAAGCAAGGTCCACGACATTTAAAATTAAAATGAATGCTATAATATATTCAAGTATGAAATAACTGAAGATGCACTAATTTTAAGGTCACTCGTTAAATTTTGCATAAACGCAAACAGGAAGTGTGGAAAAATCTGAAAACCGAGATGGCTAAATATTGTTTATTTTTTTTTTCCAAAATTTGATTTCTCTCAGCATAATAAAAACTTGTAAGAGATCGCACATGGCATTTTTTCATCTTTAACATGGAAGGTATTCTTAATATGTGGGGGTGCCTAAAGTGGTCCAACTCCAAAAAAGTGGTTTTTATTTATTTATTGGTGTAATCTCAGTGGCGTGCATTGGTCTTTGACCAAGGATAGGCTGTAGTTTTACAAGTATGAATTATTAATATGATTTTATTTATTTATTAAAAACCTTTATAACATTCTTTCAGTTGTTTATTTCGGACCGGTATCACTTTACAATGGCCATCTTCAGAATAGTACAATTTTAACTAAATCTATAGAATATATTACATAAGTTTGAATTGTACCAGTCTGAATATATTATATTATTAATTGTTTTTGTGTTTAATTCGTAGAACTCCATTTAATTTTTTAAAAATTTAATGTAAATCAAATTTAATAATGTTATTATTAAGTTCTGCAAGTATTTTTAGTTGTTATTATTGTGACAGCTGTTTCGGCGTATAAGACCATTATCAAATTGAAAAAAAAAAACAGTCTGAAGATATCCATTGTAAAGAGAAACCTTTTCAAAAAAGATTTTTTCGTGAAAAAAAATCCTATTGAAATGTAATTCTACAATGAATTGACGGTTTCAAAATTAGAAATTAGTATTGATTATTATTATTCATCACATCATAACATATGAAGGATAAGGCGCTCAAGTCAACTAAAAATTAGGAATGTTCAAAGCGCAAACAATTTCTGACGGTAGAACGATCATGAAATAAGAAATTTCTGGAAAAATTACATCTTTCCTCAGAAATCTGAAAAAAGATGCATAGGCACAGCTTTTCAGCTTTTATGGGTTGCACGCCACTGTGTAATCTAATTCGAAACCTCTAAAACTATCGTAGTAACAAATATTTTCATCATTTTAGTGTATCTATTTACACCTAGTTATAATATATTATGTTGTGGTGCTCTGAACGTGCATGAAAAGAAAAATCTTTTGGTCTCATTATCTCAAAGTCAACTTTGATGGAGTAAGTTCACTTTAGATGTGTTCCCCCCATACGTAAAAATAATGTTTATTATACATAATAATATATAATAATAATAATAATAATGATGATGATGATGATGATGATGATGATGATGATGATGATGATGATGATGATGATGATGATGATGATGATGATGATGATGATGATGATGATGATGATGATGATGATGATGATGATGATGATGATGATGATGATGATGATGATGATGATGATGATGATGATGATGATGATTATTGATGATGATGATGATGATGATGATGATGATGATGATGATGATGATGATGATGATGATGATGATGATGATGATGATGATGATGATGATGATGATGATGATGATGATGATGATGATGATGATGATGATGATGATGATGATGATGATGATGATGATGATGATGATGATGATGATGATGATGATGATGATAATAATAATAATAATAATAATAATAATAATCATAATAATAAATGGATGATTTGTATAGCGCCGTTTTTGTGAAAAATCACCTCAAGGGCGCTGAACAAATATTTACTAACTAATTATGTACAAACAGATACAGAAAAACATACTTACCTGGTAGGTCGCTTCAGATGAACACAATTTTATTAGAAATTTTAAGTATAGAGATGATAGTTTTACAGTTATAAGAGTACAGTTGTATACTACCGTGGTAAGTAAAAACACAGTATCTTTCTTAAAACTCTCAAGGAAGATACTGTGTTTTACTTACGACGGCAATATAGTACGGCGATAAAAAAAATATCGCTTGGATGGTTTGGGCATATACAGCAAATGAACGAAGAAAGGGGTGTAAGAATATGACGCGAATGTAAATGGAGGAAGCCGGGGACGCTCAGGGAAGACATGGCACGATCAAGTGAAGTAAATACTTGAGTCGGGCCATGTCAGAAGAGAATGCATGAAACGATGTATGAATGTGAATGAAGCGCGAAGTGTATTCCAAGATCGAGTGTTTGTAGGTCTGCCCTATCTACCTACCCCTGCAGTGGAACGGCGTGATATTTAGTTGGTTTAAAAACAGTTGAGTTTGCGAATGAATTACGTTTGAATTACTTACAAATATTTGCAACTTTTACAAAGATTTTTTTTTAAATGCAGTGGGTTACTTTTTTTAACCCAACACTTATTAAATTTGTTGTAAATACGTACCCTATTATCAATAGAGCTCTAGAGTAAAATATCAAATAAAATACAATATTTTTTCATACTAATTTATTGTAGGTACCTTTGGAGAACCTTGAGGAATTCCCATTTGGTATGCTATTTACGCCCAGAATTCTAATCGGTAGTTTCCAAGTACCAAGAGATGATTATTTGTGTGTAATATTTTTTTGTGAATAATTTCTAGGTAGCAATTACGTATGTCCATCAAGAAGCGCTGAAAAATGCGGTAGCTATTTTAACGCAGCGAAAGTTTTTTTAATCATTAATATAATATTAGCCAATATATTGGAATTCACTCATCACTTTTTAGAGTACGTACCGTAATTGATGAAACTGAAAATGAGAGGCGGACCGCTGCAGTGGTGGCCAATTAGTTTCCTTTTATTACGCAGCGAACCCTCCGAGCGAACGAATCAGTTGAATATATTAATATTTTATTGATAATAGAAAAAATGTTGAATAAATTACTTTGGAAAGTTCATGACGACAAAAAAAAATTACGAAAAAAGGCACAGTAAAGAGTCGCGAGTTTCTAGGGAGAATGCTTCGTAAAAATATACGTATTCTGCTGTAGGAAGTGACCGAAAATGTACCTATACTAGATGTACTGCTGGAATTTGTTTTATTTAAATAAGTAACGAATAAAAGAACACAAATTGAACTAACTGAAGCGTAAATAAAATTTTAAATAAATAATGAAATATCGTATTTCCCTTGGGAGTAAGCTGAAACGACGGGGAGCCATAAATCCACGTAAAAACATACTCTTATGCTATCTTGACTCTTCACACGACCCGAACCAAGTATTTGAATCACTTGATCGTTCTATGTTTCCTGAGACTTCATCTTAGATCCGCTTACGCGTCAAATATTTATAAATTAATAAAAATTACTTTGTTTAAACCACTGTCTTTAATATATAAATATCTATATGTTTCAGAAGCAAATCTCCCCTCATCAGGTTGAACAACATACTAAAAATAATGACGAAGTATAGACAAATAATAAGCAATTAGAACAAATTACAAACACAAACAAAATTTACTGTAAGTAAATAAATATTATTAATAATAAAAATAAAAAATTAAATTATTTGTCTCGTAAATTTATTTTCACATTAATAACTATATTTATAATACTATTAATATAAATTTTATTAATAATAACTATTACTATTTTATTTTTTATGCCTTCCAATTTTGTTGATTTTATTTATATTAATAATGAAAATTAGTTATTTTTTTCAATTTCTAATATAAATTTATTATTTCATATTTTGTAAGAATTTTTCTTTTAAATTTTCCAATTATTTTTGCTTTTTTAATTAATTTCTTACCTTACTTAATTTAATTAATGTCTTATTGTAAATTTTTATTTATGTTTTTAATTTGTTCTATTTGCTTATTACGCGTAAATAAATATTAATTAATTTGTTAATTTAGTTAATAATTAATTTGATAATTAAATATGAATTAATTTAATAATTAATGTTAATATTTTATTTTTTAATTTTAGTTAATAATTATTTTTTCTATTTGCTTATTTTCTCATATTTATCTATATTTACTATTTATAGTATATTGTTTATCACGATGAGGAGAGCTTTGCTTCTGAAACATGTAGATATTTATATACAAAGTACCTCATTCTTATTAATTTATTAATTATTCCGCCCCGAAGTGATTACGCATCTGTTGAAGAAATCACATACTTTCTTTTATTTAATTTGTTTTATTCTCTTGACTCTCTTCGGTACATTTATTTTCTACGTGTCTTAATCATCTAGGCGGTTTATTATTAACCTTGACCTTTACCTGCCTTGCTTAATTTTTGGGTCACTTCATACCTGGTTTCATCTCACATACCCACGCCTCAGCCATCTGATTTATTGCATATCATGTACACAAAGTTACATTACCACACGGGTAGGCAATTTTAAAAAGGAACAGACCTCTTAAAAAAAATCCATGGACAAGAAACTCTAATAAGAACTCCCTTTGTATTTTTTTAGTCTTTTGTCCTACCGCTGATAGCTCTGATTAAATTTAACATCTCTTTCTTATGAGAAAGGGGGTTATTACAACGGAGCTATCAGCGGTGTCTAATAACTAAACGTGTGAGTTACAGCAGGTGTTCGACGTCTGATGGTCTCTGTATCGGGCATTGTCTATAATTTCTTTTTAATCAGACATGTAATTATCTGCTCCTCCGAGTGGGAAGATCGTGAAGTGGCAAGAGGTAAGACGTCACTCACAATTGACAGATGAAAGTGGTCATTATTGGAAGCTGGTTAGTTTGTGGGTCAAGTTTAAATAATTTACTTCTGATAAATTGTTAACGAAACCTTAAGTTTATCCCGAATGCCATCTTACACGCACGTGAGCAGGTTTTTCTGAATACCGCAATAATGTATTATTGTCGTTGTACTGCGGAAAAGGCCCAAGTCAAAACTTTGCTGATTTGACTTAATGCTGTCATATTGTTCAGTGAACAATTTATTCTATAAAAACACACTATGTCGTGTCTACACTATACTGGCTGAAATAATTAAATATGTACAGGGAATAAGTACTAAGGGACATCATGCATTTTCCTATGATATATAGATAAAACGATTTTTGTGAACGAGTACTAAGAATTAATGCTGTTTCATAGTAAGAAATTTTTATATGTCTATGGGAATCTATGGAAATCATTGCCATTATTTTTTTGTTTGTATGAATTACGTTTTAGAATACATAATTAATACATAGAAAATGTGTTATTAATATCTAAAATTTATTTTTGTTCGATATTAAAATATGTTCAATAATTTGTCAGCCAAAATGTACTACATCGGGTAATGTTCTTATTTTTAAATATCTCAAAAAAATGCAGTTATTTCACGTGATAAAATCCATTATCAGTAGAAATAGCTCCATTTCCAATACGTAACTTTATGATGATTATGTATTGAAAAAAAAAATCTAAGGGTTAACCCTTTGAGGCACAAGATTTGAAACAAAAAAAAATGCTTGTGTTGCACAGAATTTCGAAACCTTCGAAAAGTACGTATGTACCATCTATTGGCCGATATAGTAAGCCGTTGGAGTGGGCGGGACATAATTTAAACAGCTGTGTTTCAAGTGGTTTTAATTTTTCGAAGTGGTATAAATTACATCCCACCATGCAGGAAAAGATAAAAAAGGTGGGTTATTTTTGATACCACTATGCTTCAAGGGGTTAAACTTTCAAAATCAATTATCTCAAAACTAAAAAATAAGTTCACTTACTATACCACTTTATTTGAGTATTGTAAATAATATTTTTTTCTCTGAATAAGGAATTGTGATTCCGAAACCGGTTTGAAAATTACTCAAATAAATTGGTGTTATTCTAGTGAATTTATTTTATTTTTATAATGATAACCACAAAGTAATACTTGCGTACAATAGTTTTTTTTTTTTTTCGTACAATAGTATTATAACTTTTGACTTGATGCTCTTCCGCAGTATACCGACGATACATAAGTACATACTGTAATAACAATCGTAATTTGCAATTATTACATTTACTTACAGATTCCGGGGCCAAATATTTCGTAATAAATACTGCACTGCTACCAAATACCGCCCGGAGTCAGTGAGACACTATGGCATTCCCATAGGGGTGCTACGAGGCTGAAGAGAGTAAGGAAGAGAAGAAAATGGGAAGGCATATTCTATTACAGGTTTCGCAAATGTTGTTTTAATTAGATTTGCTTTTCCTCATTAAGCAAACATTTTTTGGCTCTCCGGGAAAGATGCTAAATATGCGATACGACTAGTTATATTGTGGGCGACGAATTACGTTAAATGATGACACCCTTTTTCGGATTGGTCCTTATTCCTGTCACGCGGAACTTTTTCCAGTTATTGATTTTTTTTTTTTAAATATATATTACATAATATATACATTAAATTAAAAAGAAAGAGAAACATTCCCTGGTTACGAATAACCTGGCAATATTTGAAAATCTCCTACGACCATCACGGTAAGCGGAAGATGTCGGCTGTGTCGTGATGGAGGACTTAGGCAGCCGAGGAATTGAACTCACGACGCCTGGGTGCGACCCAGACGCGATGCCAACTCAGCCACTGGCAGTTAAAATAAGTAAGTAATTAAAAACAAGCGAAAGTAAAATGAGCTTAAATTGATATAACATTTTAATTTTTAATTTTTGATAAACATGTTTACATGTAGTTAAATAATTTAACTAGTCTTTCGAATTCTTGGGCTTTTTTTATTGCCAGACAAAAACTTACTAAATAATGTCATGTCGTGAATCTTCTCTATTTTTAAAAACGAATGTTTACCTGTCTGTCCGCGATTTTCTCGAAAATTATTTGACCGGTTTCGCTGAAAATAGCATAGTTTGTTCTTATTAGTGCCGGGAATGTAATAGTTCGAATGTCATCCAAAATGTAAAACTGTTGCTATAACGTTTTAAAATTAGTATGAAAAACATTGAAGCCGCCATGTTGTATTAGGGTTATCCCATAGATATACCTCTCTGGTTAGCCACAGATCACTTATTCAAAAGAAGGTTTGTTTTGGTAGAATATTTAAAAAATGGAAAACACAAGTAGGTACCTACTTAAGAGCTTTATTATTTAGATATATTTAGAAAAAAATTTTTTGGAATGAAATAGAATTTTCAAATGTGTGTTACTTCGTTTCCTTGTTTAGAGATAGTAATAAGTATCACAAGGCATTACTTTCGCTGCAAATCAATTATGGCACCCAAACGACAAGCAAGAATTTACAAATGCATAACTTTATTGTAAAAAAATAAACGTGCAAGGCCTGGTGAAAGCTAGTGTTATATATAATTTAAATGGGGTCTAAAGGATCTCGATCTTTTTGAATGTGGACACATTCAAACATCAGAACACATCGTAAGAGAATATCCCCTTCATCAGTTTCCCTGTGGCACATCTGTGCTGAAGCAAAGACTCCCGATGCCGTCGACTGGCTACCTCAACATTCCACTTTAACCTCCGTCAACTCTCCTCCGCCATACGAAGAAGAATAATGTTGTTTTACTTAATAATATAACGATGTACGGTTTATAATATGACGTTATCTGTGTGAAATCCAAATTTGCAATTATTAATGAGTTGCTCATCAAATAAATGGTCGATAAATCTGCAAGCAAGTACAAGTAAAAATTTCGTTTTATGGATGAACCTGATAGCCTTGCCTCCATGTTTTCTCGACCTACTTAAAGTACCGGGTAATAATCGCTTTCGCATCGCAGCCCAGTTGTTAGTTGTTATAGAAGGATGTACGTGACAAGATTCTGCAGTTTGGTCGTTATGTTATAATTTGTTATTATACAACCAGCATTAACCGAGTAGCTGTGATGCCGGATATAACTAGATGAATAATATAATCAAAATATGAATTATTTGAATTCATACGACATTATGCGGTGACTGTTGTAACTATATTAATAAGTTTGAGCAATCACATCCGCTTGTTTGTCTACGCATAATATTTGATATAAAAATGAATATCTTCCATTTTTTTAATGAACGTAACAATGTTGATGTCAGTGGCTATTTAATTATTGTCAGGAGCGTGTCGTGATTTATCAATAAAAAAAAAAATTCTTCATTGAAATCCTTATTTTAGTATGGTTAAATCGATCTGGGAACAAAATTGGAGAACAAAATTGGTTTGTAGGACAGAGCTCAAAATTATAGTAAAAGTAAAAAACGTATTTTTTTATATGTGCAAGGCAAATTTATAATGATAAAATATATTTTTTTAACGAAAAAATTTAATTGATTTTTATGGTCAGTTTTTTTTTGCTGTAGGTATCTGTACCTATACACATTTACATGTACACCGTGTGCTTATTTATATTTCAATGTATTTTCTGTTACGTATCTGTCACAGAAAAATTCATAATAAAAACATCTACAACCAGAGGTAGGTAGGTACTATCGTTATAAAGCAGGGATGGCCAGTGGGTCGATGGCGATCTACTGGTCTGGTCGATCGCGAATGTATTTTTGGTAGATCGCGGACATATATTGTACTATTCCTTGTTCAAACAAGTCAAAACCACTCGACGTCCCTGCTCTTAAAATCCGTATTTAAAAAATTTAATTCACATTTTTTGTTTTTGTTTTTTACTAGCCCAAATGAGTAATTCCAGGAAGTTTGTCAAAAACATATTACTATCGTAATTAATGGAAAGAGGAACTTTTTTCACTGTGGAAAATAAAAATAAAAATATATATATGCATTATTTGTACTTCGAATGAATACAATCGGATGGAATCAATATTCCAAAAAAGAAGCAACACTGAAAGACATTGTCCATGAACACTATGATGAAAATTATCTGCCCGGTACTGAGTAATAATAACCGGGAAAATAAAGAAAGACAATTGAAATCACAGTTGTCTTATTAACAGCCGTTTTTGGCCAAATTCAATGAAAAATTCAAATCAGGTTTTGGTAGTATCAAATGATAACGGTTTCCACTCCTAAGTCTACCCAGAGACTCCTTACAAACCCAACCCACAACTCGCAAGTCTCGTTGTCAACACACACTGCTCGTTAAAACGCAATATTTACCTAAATTGGTTGAAGATATCGGATGCTGAATAACAGACTTATAAAAGAAGAAATTTGCGTCTATTTGAACCGAAAAGTAATTAGCTTCCTTCTGGTTCGAAAGTTATTAATCTTTAATAATTTTAGTAATGAAATACTTCATTATATTAGAGTTGTTACTTTTACGTACACGTATAAAATATCTATTTTCAAAATACATAGTATGTGGAGCGAATGCACGAAGAAAGGAGTGTAGAAGAATGTATGACGCGAATGTGAATGGATGAAGAAGCCGAGGACGCCCGAGGAAGACATGGCACGATCAAGTGAATCAAATACTTGATTCGGGCCATGTCAGAAGTCGGAATAATAGAAAATAATGTATGAGACGATGTATGAATGTGAATGAAGCAAGAAGTGTATGACGAGATCGAGTTGTTTGGCGGTCAGTCCTCTCTGCCTACCCCTGCGGGGAAACGGCGTGATGGTTAGTTAGTTAGTTAGTTAATATATATATTCTAATTGTAAATGTGTTTTAATTGTTATCTGGGGGTACCAATAGGTACGATTAAATTCCCCAAAAAATTCCAGACTCCTGCTCTAGGAGATTACTCTTTTTGGCGGGAGGTTGGATTCCAGAATATAATGAAAAAAACATCCGTTAAAGCATCAACAAAATATAGGGTGTTTTTTTTAGAGGTTTGTTTTTTAAACACCTGTGAACTGGCCTCCACGAACGTGTGATCTCACCCCATTAGATTACTTTCTTTGAGGGTATGTGAAGTCACTAGTCTATGCTGATAAACCAAAGACGTTGGACCATTTGGAAGTCAACATTCGCCGTGTTATTGCCGTTATACGGCCCCAGTTGCTCGATAAAGTTGTCGAAAATTGGACCTCACGATTGCGCTTCATTCGAGCTACCCGTGGCACTCATATGCCCGAAATCATACTTAAACAATAACGGCATAAAATTATCTATTAAATAAAGCCAATATCATAGACATTAACATTATTTTAATGTGTTTTTTTTTTTTCATTTTGAATTTGTATACCTCTAAAAAAACACCCTTTATGTTTCCTTCTTTTGAAAATGGCGTATTTCAAGAAAAGTCATTATTTAACTAATGCGTGACGTTCGTATTGTGCATCTCATCTGTATAAAAATTACATAATATTAGTATCATTGTTTAGCGGAATATCCGTATTTAAATTATATAAAAATTCCGCAAGGCTTGCGAACCAATCAAACGAGAATTATTTCATTAAGACAATAATTAAATTACATCACATTCACTTTTTACCTAATTGTACCTACAGCATTTCAACTTCAAACTATAACCGTGATGTGAAATGTTACTGAGAAAGTAACAGATACACTTTCAGCGGAATCTACTTGTGTTATATATTGTGTACATTATTTATGGTAGAAAATAATTAAGTATACCCGGATTATAATACGATGTGTGTCATGTAAATACCTAGAAGGTGCATATACCTACCTAAACGCATTAATATCTGCATCAAATCATATTCTATAAAAAATATGAATTAACGGTGCCTGAATATATACGAGAATATATATATATATATTTTTTTTTTATATGAATACCGCACAAGACTCCCAACTGCTCCCAACCGTCTGGAGCTAGTGAGACTATGGCATCCCCAATTGGGGAATGTGTGAGGCTGAATGTATTGGGGAGTGGTTGGAGAAGGGGAAGAGGAAGGTGGGGAAATACCTGGCTATTCAGATCTGGTTACACGGCTAAATGCCATTTCAAGCAACTTTTCAATTCTGAATGGTGGTCTTTCACTAGGGCGATACTGAGAGTATATTCCACTCTGTAACGTGCGCAAATATACTGTATTTAATTTTTAAATGAATTAATTGTGAAACACCAGAAATTAATTAAATAAAATTTACTTGCGGGATTTGAACCCGCGAACTTCGGATTCGTAGTCGAGAGCCTTACCCCTCGATCATGGAGGACGAGAAATATGCAATCAAAAGAGGAAAATGTCCGAAATATGCATGTTTAATTTAAAAACTTAAAAATTTATAACATCATTTTCAGATTCAGTCGTTTATCAAAAAAGCTTTACAAAGAGTTTGACTATGATTTCGATTTAATTAACATTTATCAATAATAATTGTTTAATGTTACACAATTGTTACTTTTTGGATAATTGTTAAATGTTACATCATTTTTAGATAATGCTAAAGATATTGCTTTAAAATTTGTGTGGTATTTTAACAGAAGTTGTGTTTTTACACAGCAAAGATAATGTGGCACAAGGGGAAATTTATATATTTTCTAAATATTTCTATCGAATATACGGTTCTTTTACACTAGTTGAATTAAATGTTATTCTTTTGTATGGGTTATGTTTTACAAATTAAAATACCTATTATATTATTTTAACAGCTTTGAATTAAATTTAAAGTGTTAGTATGTATATTAATTAACTTGTACAATGTATTTTTATTGGCATTGTTTACTAAATTACGATTCTGGTACTTTTTTTTCAGTGGCAATTATTTTACCTAGTCTGTTCCATGCCACTACGTACCTACACACTAATTATAATATGCCGAAAATAAAATCTGTATTAACCGTTAGAGTGCGGCCCAGCGCCATCGCGCTGTAAGCTTTAGTTACGTAAATTGCGACGCAGCTTTTTGTCGTAGCCGGGAGAGCACGTGTTCAATTTAATCGTGGTATATTGCGGGTGGCGCGTGTCTTGATAACTGCATTTATTGTTTATCCTGTTAAAATAAATACATCCTAAAGTGAATCGATATTTTTCACCATGTCGGAAGTTAGTTCTATTGCGGATGATCGTAATGTATCAAATAACAGCGCCACTACGGACGACGAGACCTTTGTTCCCATAAATGAAGACAGTGACGACGGAAGTGACATTATCTTACATCGCAATAAAAGATTTCGAATAGAAATTAAATCTTCGAATTCATTTTCTAAAACACAATTGTGAAGTGAAATAATATATCTATTTTTTATATTTTTTGTAGTTGTAAATGTGTGTTTTTTTTTATTAGAACTATAATATTCGTAAGATTTCATTCTTTACTTGTATAATTTCAAAAAAATATATTAAAATTGATTGATATTTGTCCAAGTTATTACATTTTTATTGAATACCATACTTTTTTTTTTTAAATTTAAAAACACAGAATATCTGTAGCAATTTATATACATACTCGTACTTGCAAAATAAGCATAGCACTAAAACGGCTAATGTTGTCCGTCTGCTTATTGATATTTCGTTTAATAGAGGTCTCATCGCTTCTTATCATGAACCCAATGCAGTACTCCAAAGTAACGCGGTTTATCGACCTAACGTGGTTGTGTTGACATCAAAATCCAATAAACTGGCAGATCACAGATACCATTTGTTAGCGATGATTAGACCTATGTAGAGAGGTAGACTAGATTTAGGCATAACCTATTCCTAAAAAGCACTCAATCATGTTACTAATTACTCATTAACGTTTAAACGTGTAACGGTCGTGATGTAATCGAAAGAATTTAGAACGTGATAAATAGTTAATTTAAGAATAATGTACACGATGTCCGTACAGTACTTAGATGAAATTTATTTAAATTAATGAAGATTTATTAAATTTAAAAAAAAAGTATATCTCCAACTCTTTGACTCCGATTGCTGTAGGAAAGGTGAAGAGAATTAAGAAACACTGATTAATCTATGGAGCCAATGTCCTGCATAGATGGGGGTTTCCCAAAAAAGTCCTAACCGTCAAATGGGGTACGTTTTGACGCAGTAGGTAGTGGGGAGGGGAATGATATGTGGGAAAGAGGAAGGTTGGGAAGTACCTACCTAATCGGATCTGGCTGCCTATTCTGGTTCCTTTATAGGAAAATTACTTACCTCTTTCCTTAGGCTTAAACACTTCTTGCTTAACAGCGGTTCCGGTTCTCTCGGATGACAGCTATCATTCGGCGAATGGCATTCTTTAAAAATATCGATATTTGTATGGTTTTAACACGAAAAAACTCAACATGATATAAGTTTTGACTTTATACATTATTAGTGAGTCATTTTTCGCATAATAATGCTACTAAATTAAAAGATTTAATGAAATAGCGATGTTTGTAAAGTACCTATTTATACCTGTTTATAAAGTAAGTAATAATAAACTACACGTGTTAAGTATGTGTGATACACCTATAATTTTTAATAATCTAACAATTAAACCAAAAACTGCTTTAAAAATGTTATGTCATTGATTTGCAGTTAAGCAAAATGTATTTAAGTCTAAGGAAAAGGTTAAGGAATTTTTCTTAAAATGAACCAGAATAGGCCATTGTAATTTTAACCGACGCGCAACGTTTCTATTCCGAATGGTGGTCCTTCACCAGAGCAATACTATAATAATAATAATAACAAAGCATTTATATAGCGCAGTTTTGTGTTATTTCACTTCAAATGCGCTATGCCATAAATAAACTTTAAAAATAAATAAATAAATAACTCCATTCAGTGGTATTGCTACAGTGCTCCTCTTACATTCTATTATACATTCTTAACATATTACATACATTCTTGCTTATTCTTAATATACAATAACTCCTGGATCACTGTCAAAGCTGAAAGGTTAAGTATGGTCGATAACGCAATAAGTATTGTATCTAGTACTAAAAAGGCACGGATACAAATTTGTTGCGAGGAGGCAAATATTTATTAGATTTATTTAAATTTGTTAAAAAAAATTCCTATTAAACTACAATTAAGCAGTTTGTCAACGGGATTTTCAATAACAGTGGGATAATGATTCAACTAATTACCATGACACATCTAAAGAAATTGATATATTACACTGTATATGTGTACATGCTACATAGAAAAAAACCGCCTCGTATAAAGTATCTTTACTTAGGAGCCACGTTTTCGGCATATATTGAACTCTAATTGGTAATTCACATTTTTTAGAAAACTTGGCAACATGTTGATTATTTTGGGCACGTAGTAAATCCAGGGTTCGCTGACCGTATTTATTGTTATATTCTGGTATAAACATGCTATAATTCCTTGTGAATCCAGTATTGTGTTCATGTTCCACTTTCCTCTTATATTCAGATTACGATATGTCAAATCATTATTCTATACCGTATTAAGGCCTGCACCAGCAATACATATAGTTAAATTCTGATACGACAATGGAATGTTTCGTCTCGGTGAAAATATGTTTTATCATTGAAGATAATACAAACAAAAAAACACAGAAAATAAAAAAAGGTAACGATCGTATCTAGAAATTTAACTCGGGACATCTATCTTATCACTGAGCTAATGAGATCTAATTATTTTTCGTCATTTTTATCGATATTACATTTCAATTTAAGAATTTCCAATAATTAATTCATTCACATTGGCTGCTATCTTTTTGTATGATTGCAAAGTTCTTCTCGAATATATTTGCAATCTAGATAGTGTCTCGGATATACATTTCCTTTTTACCTTACCTTTTAGTTTTCTGTGTAATTTTTCTGTTACATATTTCAATTAAGATTTGTTAATATTATAATCAATGATTAATTATTACATTAAATTTATTTTATTTTATTTATTTTACAGGTGAAATATAATAAAAAAACAGTAATTATTGAATGAAACACTAGTATATATTGATTAACTTGGCGGGTTTGGAATATGCCGACGTAGCTCAACGGTAGAGCATCTGACCGGCAATCAGAAGGGTGCAGGTTCGAGTCCTGTCGGCGACATTTATCTTTGCTCGGAAAGGTTTTTTTCAATTTGGATAAGTGTTTCAGGCTAATAATTATGGTTTATAAAAATAATTGTTACCCTTTGCGCTATGCACAAAAAACTTGTCTTAAAAACTTTAGTTTATCAATTAATATTACAATAAGGTTTATAGTTTATTCCAATTAATTTAATCTATTTTAATTATTGAATGTTAATTATTTAGTTTGCGGAACTCAGGGGCCTGAGGAAACTAATTAGGAGTTAAATAATTAAAAAGGTTTTCGGTTATCAGAAATTATTTATTTAAATTATAAATATGTAAGTACATATCTGCAAGGACATATATTGTCGACGATCTCGCCTGAAATATTATGCATGTGTGTAATTATTACTTTCCTTTCGTAGTTTCGGGCATCCGGCATTGACTTTTATTGACTTTTATTTTCAGATGCTAATAGATAAATGGCGGCACACATAGTTATGTCACCAACTAAATGGGGTTATAATAATTATGTGAAAATCGATATCAAATATCCTATTGAATTCCAAACAAAGCACGAAATGTTTGTTTATTGATTTTATTGTTCTCGTATAGGTAGGTGTGACGGAACGATTAGTATTCCGAAGCATTGTATCCGGAATAGTAATAATTAACAATTAATAAAATTCGCCTGATTGTTTAGTATAATTTTTTTTTATTAATTAGAAAATCAGTGCTTTAAATATTTATGTAAAGAAATTAGGTATCATAATCGTTAGAGCAGTGGTTCCCAACTTCACAAGTAACGCACGTCCTCAGGTGGGGTGGCTAGCGGATTCAGAATTTTATGACCTGCCCAAATTATTTACACGGTTTTACGATATTTGTTGGTGTTAAACGACTCTGGTTCCATTAGTACACAATTACAGCAAACGAGAATTTTGTGCGAAATCTAAGATATTTTTTGGATCACATTTTATAAAGATATTTAACAATATCTATCAAATTCCGACGAAACTTTTACCGTCATGTACGTAAAGGTTAATGTCGCGAGTCGCGATTGGCCGGGTTTCTGAAAATGCGTTGTGCAGTTTTTGGGAATAGATTTAAGGCGATTGACAATTATTAGACCTTTGGATTATTTGTGTACTGTATTGGGACAACGGCTAACCAAGACAGAGAACTAAAAACCACTAAGAATGATCGCCTTAAATTTATGGAAATCAAAAAAATTAAGTTTTCTTAAGTTTATTGATTAGGGTGGCGACCCCACAGGAAACCCTTTGCGACCCCATTTGGAGTCGCGACTCATAGATTGGGAACTCGTGCGTTAGAGTAAGCTCAAATCATTTAATATTTTAAGTCAAATATTTATAGGTACGGTTGCACAATTATTTCATAAATTGAAATAAATTAATTGCATTTCAGGCATCAGACCATATTAGATGAAGAAACAACTAATTTGAGTGCATTCTCATCTTTCAGTACCGTATTCATTTTCATTCGCCTTGAAATTATGAAATTCCTTCCACGCAATATTTTTTTTTACTTTTTACTGATGTACATTCAATGATATAAAGCCGACTAGATTACCGCAATATTAAAGACAAGCTTCTGTGCATTATAAAAACAATTTAATATCACTTAAATAAACCACACTTCGATTATTCAGATAAATACCCGAGGTACTCGGTCCCATTTAAATTGGACTTTTGAAAAACAGTGACTAGTGGGGTAATGGCGAAATGCTGGTAACTCCGACCGATCGAGTTGTGGAAGATTCTAGAATCTCCACATCCATACCGACCGGGCCATGCAAAACCACTTCGCTCCCCGCATTTCGTAGAGAGAAGTTGCACACGTCATTGAAGGTAACCGTTATATATTTTCATTGAAAATTATTGAACTTTGCAAAATTCTTAACGATAGTATTTATGTTCTTATTATAGTATAGGGCTGTTACATTTTACAAACGTAACTATGACTTACCTAACTACATATTATTCATACAGTGTGAATAGAAATTAAAGTTTGTGGTGTATATTTATTATTGATATGATCCCTATTATCCCGTATCCTTCGGATGATTCTGAACGGCAAATATATTGGTTTTCATGCAATTACGTATATCATAAAAATAAATAAAAACAATTCTTTTTTTTTTCCTTAAAGGGAACATGCCTAAATTCGATTAATAAAAAAAAGTTAATTATACGATTTGTTCATCAGCTTTTTTTCGTTTTTCCCTTGGGTGTTCGCCATTACCCCACTCTCCCCTACCCTACTACCTCACTAGTATCTTCTACCCCACTCTACCCTACCTAATCAAGTTGAGCCAAATAGAGCAATTTTTAGACACTTAAAAAATGCACCTATATTATTATTTACTATACTTTCTTAATTAGTTTTGTGGATGAATTTTGATTCTAATTATCACACAGGTACTACTGCATAATACTTATTACAATAGTTTGATTTCAACAACAATATTTTATAGCATTTCACTAATAATGATGATGCATCAAATTTTAGCTTTTTTTTTTTTCTATCTCAAATGGCATTCCAGTGCATACTATATCAATGATTACAAATTTCATATTATAACTAATGAACATGTGAAATACTGTTATTCTTATAAATAATTCCTATTGAATTTAAATATGCTTCTAGATAACCCAGAGAGGGATTGGCAAAGATGGAATACAAACGCCTTTAGAATGCCGTAACATCGTTTAATTTTCTACAGACAAACAAATAATATAACAGACTCTACAGAATGTATATATATATATATATATACATACTATTTATGTATATATTTCAGATGTCGTTACTGTAAACCCAAAGGACCAGATATTTATGTTAAACACAGGACAGGGAGTCGAAGAATTCATTTTGCCTTCAGAAAACAAGACATAGTGACTTATTTTTTGTTCAGTATTTATCAATTTTTTAATGGGAAATTAGAGGGTTGATTGAAATTGAACGCAGCCAGGTAGTCACTCATTTTAACAACATATTTATTTAGCTTAGGCACCTACATGCTAAATAATGATCACACTGTAACAAAAATGAGAATATCTAATAAGAAATTATTGTGGCGGTTCTTAATTTCAACATTTTCTGACACTACAGAATGTTTTAAAACTATTTATGAATATTTTCCTGATGTCGTTACTGTAAACCCGAAAGAGTAGATATTTACGTTAAACACAAGAAAGAGATTCGACGTAAAAAAATTCAATTATATAAATACACTACCATTATCTTATTCAATTTGGGGTTTTTTTTTTTATTTTTTTTATTGTATAATATTAATTATATACAGTGGGAACTTATACCCGCTAAGCCACTGCAAGTAGCTTGTCAGCAGGAGTTTATTTCAACAATATAATATAATACAACAATAAATTACAATCATCATACAAATGTAGGGCAAAAATTATTATATTTAGGCGCATGCATCTTGTCCTGTACATAAGTTGAGAAAAAAAAATTAAAGAGAAAAAATAATGGTAAAGGCATTACAGATTTGTTATTGAGATACTAGAGTCCAATCTTATAACACCGATTTAAATAATATTATAAAAATGTCAATATCATAAAAAATATCAAAATTATAAAAGTACCAATATTATAAAAGTATCAATATTATATAATATATAATATATTATATATATTATATAATTTCTATATAATAAATATGTCATCATTAGTGGGGAATGGGGGAATAGAACATAACATAACCTAACCATGTCACGTTCACAAACTAAAAGTAAACGAATACGCGTGATATATATACCGACATGTTTTAAAAAAATATGATTTTTTTTTAAATATCTCTATATAAATTTGTCTATGTCGTCTTTGAGAATGCTGTGTGTGGGGTCTCATGTGACCCCCTTTAGATAGATCCGGCCCTGCCTTCATGGGGCTGCAACAGTTTTTTTTACATTCTTCAGTATCTCTATATAAATTTGTCTATGTCGTCTTTGAGAATGCTGTGTGTGGGGTCTCATGTGACCCCCTTTAGATAGATCCGGCCCTGCCTTCATGGGGCTGCAACAGTTTTTTTTACATTCTTCAGTATCTCTATATAAATTTGTCTATGTCGTCTTTGAGAATGCTGTGTGTGGGGTCTCATGTGACCCCCTTTAGATAGAACCGGCCCTGCCTTCATGGGGCTGCAACAGTTTTTTTTACATTCTTCAGTATCTCTATATAAATTTGTCTATGTCGTCTTTGAGAATGCTGTGTGTGGGGTCTCATGTGACCCCCTTTAGATAGAACCGGCCCTGCCTTCATGGGGCTGCAACAGTTTTTTTTACATTCTTCAGTATCTCTATATAAATTTGTCTATGTCGTCTTTGAGAATGCTGTGTGTGGGGTCTCATGTGACCCCCTTTAGATAGATCCGGCCCTGTCTTCACGGGACTGCAACAGTTTTTTTTACATTCTTCAGAGTCATTGAAATCTGAAAACAAAACTTAAAAAGAAGCTGTACATAATTCGACACGTCAAAGAATCTTTTGTTGTTGTATTTATTGCGGTTTACAAACCAATGGTTTAGATTTTTAATGGTCCAGCGAAGCCTCCTGGCTACGGCCGTCAATAGATGGCCGAATGTTTTGGTAGTGAAAGTTGATGCACGATCATAAATGCTTTTTAATAATAATATTAAGTTGTCATACATTCTCGATCAAAAAAAAAGAGATACGTGGGTAGCAAATCGCACACGTACAAATATTACTGCTAACCAAAAAAACGATGGACTCTGCGACGAATTTAGTGCAACAAGATGGTCTCCTCCACGACCTCCGCCGCAACTAACTGGTAAAATTGAAAGTAATGGTAATAGAATATATACTGTGGTGGTTCCTAATTCCAATATTTAATAGTTGTGGTTTTACTCCCCACTGGCAGACCCGAGCTCTTTACATTTGCTTCCTAGCGCCACCCCGTTCAACACCTCTCTTTTCTATCTTAATTATAAAATATCATGTGGTGAACGAATACGCCAGCACCAGAATGGATGCTCGCTACTGACGACGCCTCATCCAATAACAGCTAACCAAATTAGTTTTCAATATAAACACCGCGACGATCCGAGCTAGTGGAACGATAATCATTCCTTCCTGGTTGCCAACGAATAATCATCTTAAATAGTGCTCCCTTGTTCGCTTCCACATTCATAGAATATTATATATCATATTAAAATGTAAGTGTTAAATTCGTAATAAAACCTAAAGTGACATCAAACAGAGTTATATATTCCGTCCACAGTAACACCTATAATAAGAAGGACTCAGTACTACGACACTGAAGTAGGTATTGAACGAGGCGGTACTAGGAAGCGAATGTAAAGAGCCCGGATCTGCAAGCGGGAAGCAGGACCGGCATTGACCGCTTGGTAATAATCTTAGAGTAATAATATTGTTACTATAGCTCAGAAAATGTTGAAATTGGGAACCACCACAATACTTTCTTATTAGATTTTCTTGTTTTTATTATAATCTGATAATTATTTAGGATGTAGGTGCGCATGCTAAATAAATATGTTGTTATTAAGTAAAATGAGTTACTACCTGGCTGGGCTTAAATTTCAATCAACCCTCTATTTCCCATTAAAAAATTGATAAATACGGAACAAACAATATCACTAAGCCTTGTTTTTTTAAGGCAAAATTAATTCATCGACACTCCATAGCTAAAGACGTAGGTAATTGACGTGAATAGTTTTTTTTTGCTTAAAATAGAAATAACATAGAAATTGAGGAAAGAATATTTAATGACCAAAGGTTTTCACTGCTTCATATAAACAGATTTCTGGTAAGGTTAAAGGAAGAAATGGAGGTGTTGTATGTTATGTTTAGTGAGTATGTGTAATTTAAGCACAATGCGACAGAAGTCATCACTTCATTGGCGTTGAGTACGATTTGCCTATTGCATTAATGATGCTTCACGCTTTTTATTGAATGTAAATCGGATCTATAACTATAAATAATACAATAATCAATCACGTATTATAAACAAAGAAAGGATATTCGAGCGGTCAGTTCATACAATTCTCTTAATTCGAGCTTGCATGTAAATCGTTTACTATCACGCGATTTCTTCTGCATCTCTCTGAGCAGCGCATCGGTGAGGCCCCTCAGATAAATTGTGCAGAAAATAACGAAGATATTATTACTTTTTAATAAGGCGCCGTAATACAATCCGCTCGAGGCGCCATTTGACTCAGGGCCTAGTGGGTATGTGTGTTTGGATTAACAAATTATTCAGAGCGAATTCATTTCAAGTTGATTTAAAATTATTGGTTTTTCTAACGTATTTTTTGGACGGAATTTTAGAAACTTTAAAAAAATTCCATTGCTCTATACCTTCCTACCAGTGGCGTGCACAGAGTTTGAAAGCAGGCTAGGCAGTAGGAAAAATAGCGAATTAATTAATACATTCTTTTGAAAGAAAGCCAACATGATTCTATCGATATTTCGTTAGTAAAGTTGTTATATTCAATAGGTGTACCAACAGATGACACTGATTGCCACATTTACTGGCATTACCAAAAAGCAATGCTTTTTAGACAGTAACACAAACGAGTCGTCCCTTGACGCGCATTACGCACACATCACACATATACATTTGAATGCTCCCAACCGTCTGGAGCCAGTGAGACTATGGCATTCCCAATTGGGGAATGTTGTGAGGTTGAAGGCATTGGGGAGGGGAAGGAGAAGGGGGGGAGGAAGGTGGGGAAATACCTGGCTATTCAGGTCTGGTCACCTAACACGGCTAAAAGCCATTTCAAGCAACGTTTCCATTCTGGAATGGTATGGTGGTCTTTCACCGGGACGATACTGAGAGTATTTTCCACTCTGGAACGTGCGCAAATAAACTATATATTATTTTTAAATCAATTAATTGTGAAACAGCACAAATTAATTAAATAAAATTTACTTGCACACGCCGGGATTTGAACCCGCGACCTTCGGATTCGTAGTCGAGAGCCTTAACCCTCGACTATGGAGGCCGTCGTCATAGAATAGATTCAACATTTGAATATGACGTGAACGTTCTTTTGCAAAATTAGTTTCTACCTTTGACACGTTATGATAGTTCAGTTAGTTTGGCGCCCGCGGCTCTACGTTTCATGGCTCGAACTAAGCGCGTATTTTTGAAAGTGAAGATTGATTTCTTTGAATATTTGTAAGCATTTTAATCATTTTTATGCGAGAAACTTAGAGGGTAGGCAGTGCTTATGTGCCTATATGTACGACACGCCTCTACTATCTACTATACCCAAGTTGTAAACTTAAATCTTTCCACACTTAACTTTGTAGTTAGTAGCATCTCTTGTGTAGATTTTATGGATAAAATAATACCATGGATTTAAAAAAAATTGTTCTTTCTTCCTCCTTTGGCCCCCTGCAACGTTGGGTGTTTCTCAAGCTGTACCTACCTACGTTTTATTTTACACCACCAATTATATAAGTACCCACCTTATTACTTGTACCTATACATTGCCAATAAATTAACACTGAAGAAATGAATTTATTAACACCGTAAAGTATTTGGTATCCGCTATTAAACACGTATGTTAATTCAACCTATTAATCCACACTCATAAATAAGATTATAAAACATAATACTGACATGTTTTTATTGTTATTTTATGTACATACGTGTATATATATATATATATACATATATAATGTGAATATATTTTAATTCAGGCTGATACATGAACTAGTGACGTTTCGAAATAATCTTACAATTTATATGTTGTGTAAACATCATAAATGTCGATATCGGCCCATTTTTTTTCCTACAGTACATAATCATGTGAAAAATTTACCAATTATTCACCATCTATGAACAACGCACGTCTTAGATGGGTGTGGTGCGAAAATTCAAATTGGTTGGAATCTCTTGGAAGGGTCCCTACGTGACAAATAGCAAGCAACGATGGCGCGGCGCAGCGCGGGACTCTAGCGACGCGATCAGTTGATTTGATATTTTCGCGCGTAGTGTACGCGACGGTGTTTGCTGTTTATCAACGTGGCTGAAATAGACAATTTTATATTTGTCATACAAGAACGGTCTGTACTATGGGACAAAAGAGACAAACGCTATCATAATTGTCTATTAACGCATCGTTTTGCTATAAATCGCTGTCGCAATCGCGTTCGCGTAACTTCGCCTACGTAAGATGCAGGGTTATGCTTTATCCATGGATTTAAAAAAGTTCGATCGTAAATTCGTCCATTGGTCGCATGCAAAGTTAAACTTTATGCCTTATAACATTTAAGCGTTTTCAGAAAATCGCATTTTAGAAAAACTATTAATGGTTCTTTTACATCCCGGTAGGTACCTACCTATGTACATAAATTATTTTGGAATTCATTACCTATTGAGATATTTAAATTAAAAAATGTAATAAAAGCAAATACCTAGAAGTGCATAGCTACAAAGATTACAATGCTCAACAGCCATTTTCTAACAAATGACATTTAAAAATGTTAAAAAAGTTCAACTAAAATTTTGTTCTTTTAAATCTTCCCAGTGAAATCTTTTAAATCTTCTCATAGATAATACCAGTGGCGCGCAGTACATAAAGGTTGCTGTGCCTACCTTAAGAATAACGAACCATAGAAATAAAATAAAGGGTTATAGAAAAATTACTCAAATTTCATGGCAAAAAATTTTTTTTCCACAAATTTGGTAGGGAACTTGTACTTTTTCAAATATCCTGTGCATATTTTATACTCGCACGTAAAAAAAACTACACACAGCCTACCTTTGGCCAAAGAGCAATGCACGCCACTCCCTAACACTCACATACGTGATGCCTACACATAACCATCCAAGTACCATTATTTGTAATCACTTTTTTTGGACTAATAATGCCCCTAACTACCGTGACCATTAAAAGATTGGCTCCAAAGTAATGGTAATTAGAGACTTATTACAAACTTGCAACTGTATGCCAAGATATTATTTTCGATTCGAGTCTAAAATAATTTTGTGCAGATATTATTTGTGTCCTTGGGATTTCTTGAAATAATGTTTTCGCCAAAAGAGCTACCGTATTTTGAAGTGATTGTTGTATTAGTTGTATTTTCCTTGCGTGGCCAGCGTGTTAATGCATGAAACACGTTTGTACGAGTAACTCGCTGCTCGCCACTAGTCCCACTGCTGCCGACTACGTGAACTCCATACGAAATAATCCATTTGCGGTTTTTACCCGGCTAGAAAGTTGAATGCTTTTGCTAATGATCGTCCTGCAATAATTGATGGCTCTGTCCGACACGTACTCGGGGTCTTGAGGACATATCTTGAGGTCGGAATGTAGATATTATGTACCTATCTTCCATTGGCAATACCTAACAGTCTGAGGCTGCGGATATTTACAGAATTACCGGCATACAGGTATTCGGCAGATAGCTCCATTATGACGTCTCCCTTGTGCTCATAAACGACGCATTTGACAGAAAGAAAGTATACAATCGAACTCTCCGTGGCAGGATCAAATGCGTTGATCGGCAACATTTTAATAGGTGATATATTAAGCCTTTTTTTATAACTGCGGTGACTTCACCATCCTTTAAAATTTTCAGGCCTGTCCCGTCAAGCAGTAGATTTTATTTTTGGGGTTTGGAAAGGGACATAAACTGTGATTTGCCAATATTGTCTTTATGAACATGTGTAATAGGTTGATGTAGATTATTCTTAGAGGTATTATGATTCTCTATTTCGATTTTTCGAATGCATCCCATTTGGAATGCAGACTAAGCATGCAGATTTCACCTTTTTTTGTATTTTCAAGCAATGGACTAATTGTGATTTGCCAATATTGTATCTTATATTAAGGATCATGCATGATATTATTAATTTGATGAATATCGGTGGTTCTAAATGCGGCCAGTACACGTCATACTGAAGTTAATGTTTTTTTATTGATATATGGTAAAACAAACGAAAGGTTTTAGAAATCCGCGGTAATTTTTATATGTATTCGAGTTTTATGCTCTTATAATATTATACTTAGTCATTATTCAGCTAGGTTCACGTTCATTTCCTTAACCTAGTTCATGCCGAAAGCCACGGAGAAAAGTCCGGACCGGTCTGTCAAGTATGGAAAATCCGGACGCATGACACGCCTATTTAATAACACCTTAACATGTCAAGAAATATGCGGATGTAGCACCGTAGGCAGAATGCAGTAGGCACTAGGCACTTGCAGCGCCGGATCTTAAAACGCTTAAATGTTATAAGGCATAAAGTTTAACTTTGCATGCGACCAATGGACGAATTTACGATCGAACTTTTTTAAATCCATGGATAAAGCATAACCCTGCATCTTACGTAGGCGAAGTTACGCGAACGCGATTGCGACAGCGATTTATAGCAAAACGATGCGTTAATAGACAATTATGATAGCGTTTGTCTCTTTTGTCCCATAGTACAGACCGTTCTTGTATGACAAATATAAAATTGTCTATTTCAGCCACGTTGATAAACAGCAAACACCGTCGCGTACACTACGCGCGAAAATATCAAATCAACTGATCGCGTCGCTAGAGTCCCGCGCTGCGCCGCGCCATCGTTGCTTGCTATTTGTCACGTAGGGACCCTTCCAAGAGATTCCAACCAATTTGAATTTTCGCACCACACCCATCTAAGACGTGCGTTGTTCATAGATGGTGAATAATTGGTAAATTTTTCACATGATTATGTACTGTAGGAAAAAAAATGGGCCGATATCGACATTTATGATGTTTACACAACATATAAATTGTAAGATTATTTCGAAACGTCACTAGTTCATGTATCAGCCTGAATTAAAATATATTCACATTATATATATACACGTATGTACATAAAATAACAATAAAAACATGTCAGTATTATGTTTTATAATCTTATTTATGAGTGTGGATTAATAGGTTGAATTAACATACGTGTTTAATAGCGGATACCAAATACTTTACGGTGTTAATAAATTCATTTCTTCAGTGTTAATTTATTGGCAATGTATAGGTACAAGTAATAAGGTGGGTACTTATATAATTGGTGGTGTAAAATAAAACGTAGGTAGGTACAGCTTGAGAAACACCCAACGTTGCAGGGGGCCAAAGGAGGAAGAAAGAACAATTTTTTTTAAATCCATGGTATTATTTTATCCATAAAATCTACACAAGAGATGCTACTAACTACAAAGTTAAGTGTGGAAAGATTTAAGTTTACAACTTGGGTATAGTAGATAGTAGAGGCGTGTCGTACATATAGGCACATAAGCACTGCCTACCCTCTAAGTTTCTCGCATAAAAATGATTAAAATGCTTACAAATATTCAAAGAAATCAATCTTCACTTTCAAAAATACGCGCTTAGTTCGAGCCATGAAACGTAGAGCCGCGGGCGCCAAACTAACTGAACTATCATAACGTGTCAAAGGTAGAAACTAATTTTGCAAAAGAACGTTCACGTCATATTCAAATGTTGAATCTATTCTATGACGACGGCCTCCATAGTCGAGGGTTAAGGCTCTCGACTACGAATCCGAAGGTCGCGGGTTCAAATCCCGGCGTGTGCAAGTAAATTTTATTTAATTAATTTGTGCTGTTTCACAATTAATTGATTTAAAAATAATATATAGTTTATTTGCGCACGTTCCAGAGTGGAAAATACTCTCAGTATCGTCCCGGTGAAAGACCACCATACCATTCCAGAATGGAAACGTTGCTTGAAATGGCTTTTAGCCGTGTTAGGTGACCAGACCTGAATAGCCAGGTATTTCCCCACCTTCCTCCCCCCCTTCTCCTTCCCCTCCCCAATGCCTTCAACCTCACAACATTCCCCAATTGGGAATGCCATAGTCTCACTGGCTCCAGACGGTTGGGAGCATTCAAATGTATATGTGTGATGTGTGCGTAATGCGCGTCAAGGGACGACTCGTTTGTGTTACTGTCTAAAAAGCATTGCTTTTTGGTAATGCCAGTAAATGTGGCAATCAGTGTCATCTGTTGGTACACCTATTGAATATAACAACTTTACTAACGAAATATCGATAGAATCATGTTGGCTTTCTTTCAAAAGAATGTATTAATTAATTCGCTATTTTTCCTACTGCCTAGCCTGCTTTCAAACTCTGTGCACGCCACTGGTAGGAAGGTATAGAGCAATGGAATTTTTTTAAAGTTTCTAAAATTCCGTCCAAAAAATACGTTAGAAAAACCAATAATTTTAAATCAACTTGAAATGAATTCGCTCTGAATAATTTGTTAATCCAAACACACATACCCACTAGGCCCTGAGTCAAATGGCGCCTCGAGCGGATTGTATTACGGCGCCTTATTAAAAAGTAATAATATCTTCGTTATTTTCTGCACAATTTATCTGAGGGGCCTCACCGATGCGCTGCTCAGAGAGATGCAGAAGAAATCGCGTGATAGTAAACGATTTACATGCAAGCTCGAATTAAGAGAATTGTATGAACTGACCGCTCGAATATCCTTTCTTTGTTTATAATACGTGATTGATTATTGTATTATTTATAGTTATAGATCCGATTTACATTCAATAAAAAGCGTGAAGCATCATTAATGCAATAGGCAAATCGTACTCAACGCCAATGAAGTGATGACTTCTGTCGCATTGTGCTTAAATTACACATACTCACTAAACATAACATACAACACCTCCATTTCTTCCTTTAACCTTACCAGAAATCTGTTTATATGAAGCAGTGAAAACCTTTGGTCATTAAATATTCTTTCCTCAATTTCTATGTTATTTCTATTTTAAGCAAAAAAAAACTATTCACGTCAATTACCTACGTCTTTAGCTATGGAGTGTCGATGAATTAATTTTGCCTTAAAAAAACAAGGCTTAGTGATATTGTTTGTTCCGTATTTATCAATTTTTTAATGGGAAATAGAGGGTTGATTGAAATTTAAGCCCAGCCAGGTAGTAACTCATTTTACTTAATAACAACATATTTATTTAGCATGCGCACCTACATCCTAAATAATTATCAGATTATAATAAAAACAAGAAAATCTAATAAGAAAGTATTGTGGTGGTTCCCAATTTCAACATTTTCTGAGCTATAGTAACAATATTATTACTCTAAGATTATTACCAAGCGGTCAATGCCGGTCCTGCTTCCCGCTTGCAGATCCGGGCTCTTTACATTCGCTTCCTAGTACCGCCTCGTTCAATACCTACTTCAGTGTCGTAGTACTGAGTCCTTCTTATTATAGGTGTTACTGTGGACGGAATATATAACTCTGTTTGATGTCACTTTAGGTTTTATTACGAATTTAACACTTACATTTTAATATGATATATAATATTCTATGAATGTGGAAGCGAACAAGGGAGCACTATTTAAGATGATTATTCGTTGGCAACCAGGAAGGAATGATTATCGTTCCACTAGCTCGGATCGTCGCGGTGTTTATATTGAAAACTAATTTGGTTAGCTGTTATTGGATGAGGCGTCGTCAGTAGCGAGCATCCATTCTGGTGCTGGCGTATTCGTTCACCACATGATATTTTATAATTAAGATAGAAAAGAGAGGTGTTGAACGGGGTGGCGCTAGGAAGCAAATGTAAAGAGCTCGGGTCTGCCAGTGGGGAGTAAAACCACAACTATTAAATATTGGAATTAGGAACCACCACAGTATATATTCTATTACCATTACTTTTCCTCTAGTCTTACCGGGACTATGTTCAACGGTGTTTCATATTTCATTGGGTATTATCAATATTATCTTCTTCAATAATTAAAAGTTTTAGTGTATTCAGGTGGCTGCTCATCATGGTAAATCTTAATAAATAATAACAAAAAAAATGTTTAATACCTAGTATGTGTCCTACGCATTGTAAACATTCCTTTACGTTCATTATTCTTACCTACGGAGTGAACTTTTTAATAGCTATTTTTTTGTGTTTTAATAATAATCTTGCATTGTTAAAACCTATCTTCCAGCTCGTATTTGAATTGTTGGAACTCCTTTATTTTCTTCATTATCATAAAGAGGTTTTTTTATAATGTTCTTTTAGTTTCTTCTTGCATGTTAGTCTGTTATACAAGGTACAATTGTACCATCAATAACCAAATGACTCCACTAAGTGTGTGAACGCGATAGCAGACGAGAGATGAACGCGAGGCGCGTTACATCACAGCTAGCTGTCTCTGATGTCCAGATATTACAGTCATCAGCCATCAGCAACATGAAATGCATTTCGTGTACCTGTCCGTGCAGCGTACAATGGAGGCATTGGATACAGTTGGGCTCATCTGCCTTGCGTAATGTGCTATCTAAAATCTAAAGCGATGTTTCTTCTTGTTTTTATTTTATTTTTGATTGCGTATTCTACTATTTCCAAGCAGAGACAGGGGCATTCATAAATACTGTATATATACAGGGTGTACCGGGAAGTACCCGGCAAACTTTAACTAGTGATTCATGAGTTTATTTGGAGTAAAAAATGTAGATGATATTTTGGTCAATGTGGCTTTTATTTCACGTAAAACATACATGCATCTTCTTCACATTATGGCAGGCATCTCTGTCTTGCGTTACGTGAACGGCATCCGTCCATAGTAGGACCAACCTCTCTTCGCACAGCCCCTGAAACTGCTTCTCCCACCTGTGTCTGGGGCGACCTACTGGACGTCATATATATCGATACCTTAGTTCAATAGGGAACTAACTCAAAATACCCCATTTTGAGAAAACTGGATATGAAAATTTTTCATAAAGACATCGCTCCGATGTAAAGTTATTTTGTCCACCTATAACATAAAAATAGATGCAACATGTAAGTAATTTATCAACCTATCATATCACGGGTGTAAATGGCTACATTTATTAAGTTCCAAATGGAAACATTTGCTGATTTCATTATAATTCCATAAAGTATTATCTGACTACATAATTAGGACGAATTAAACTATTTTTTATTGTAATATTAGAAGGGAGAGTTTCTTTACCATTTTTCATCATTAAATCAAAACACGTTATTTCCCTATTGAACTAAGGTACCGATATAACCTAAAAACATTTATAAATCAGAAGGTAATTGACAGTTATTTGGGGTGGGATGTTGGGCGGTTTCTTGACTGAGTGACCAGTGACGAGAAATGAAAGAATTTTATGATGTCGTAGTTTGAATTTAAAAAAATAAATAAAAAAAGATATTTAAAAAAAACTAAAAAAAATTCAACCGAGACCAAAATGACGTCTACATTTTTTACTTCAAATAAGCGCAGTAATCACAGGTTACCCTGTAATACCTACAGGGTTTATTTGGAGTCAAATTGTAGATGGCATTCAGGTCTCCAATGGTCTTCTGACGGCCTCCGAGGTCGAGTGGTAAGATCATCGACAACGAATCTGGAGGTCGCAGGTTCTTTTCCCGGTATGCTAATTAAATTTTATTAAATTGAATTGTTAATTCACATTTAATCATATAAAATAATTTATAGTATATTTGCGGAACGTTAGTTTGGTGACCAGATTTGAATAGCCAGGTACTACCCTACCTTCCTCTTCCCCATATTCCTCCCCTCACCATACCCTTTAGCCTCACAACATACCCCAATTGGAGATCCCATAGTTTCAGTTGCTTCGGTCAGCAGGGAACAAATGTGATGGTGTTCTGCATTCACATTAAAAAAATAAATCTTAAAACTTTTTTTTTCTTTATTTCTTTCACACTTCGCCACTGAGAAGAATCGAATCCCAGCACGCTTGTACCACGTGATATGCACCCTTTGTTACTCAAAGTATGCACCGTTCCTTACTAATGATGCTCCTCATAAATTCACTTATTACGGTGTCATAAACAAATATGGCTGAAGGTTTTCACTTAAAAATGTTGTAGATGCTAATGAATGTTGTATAAAATGTGATAAAAATAAACGCTAAAAAAATAATTTCTCCTTAGTAGATAGATACCAGTAGCGTTCATTGTCCTATGACAAAAGGTGGGTAGGCTGTAATTAGTTTTTCAAGTTCGGGTATGAATTTATTGTGCGTTGAATATTTGGAAAAAGCCATTCGAACAAATAAGCGTACAAGTTCCTTACCAAATTTATGAAGAAAAAAAAACATTTTGTTTGTGAATTCATATTTATGGTTCGTTTTTCTTAGGGTAGGCAAAGTTTTTCAATCTTTATGAACTGCACACAGGAAATTATAATAAATCGGTGTCTCTGTTCAAAACACTGATCATAATTTACAAGACGAGTGTTTCTGACTTTATCAATGATGAGACAACAGAGTGAGGAACCCATTATGCCAGCGGATGAGACTGTTAATGGATGTTAGTATTTCTTGGACCACAAAGGAGCCCTTGCGCGAACTTATGCGAAACAGGGAAAGATTACAACGGAGCTATTAGCGGTATCAAAGGCTGAAAAGCTGTGCCTACCCTTAGAAAAAATGAACAACTAAAATAAATTATAATATGTTTAATATAAAAAGAATTCTTTATTAAGTTGTTATTTATTCATTTGCCACCGCAATCAGCTGAAGATGATAATAAACTTGTATATTTAAAAATATTCCGTGCGTAATTTTTCATACCTTTCCCTTTGGTCCTAGAGCAATGCACGCCACTGAGCGGTATACCTATATGTATTTGGTGCAAGGGAGACTTATGGCGGGAGGGTGGAAGGAGCGGGAGGTGGGGAGGGGCTGGATGAGGCTGCAGTGACGATGTGGAATCTTCGCTCACCGGACTGTTGCACGTTGCGCAACTGTCCAGTAAACCTTGAACACGATGAAATGGAAAGTAATCATCAGTGAACACTTTAACAGTGGTCAGTGAACAGCACCGGCTAGAGGCTCCAGTGAATTGTGCATCTTCTTATGTCCCCGACGGGTGGGTAGTGTAATGTAGGTACTATCATGCATCATTGATATACATTATGCTAGAAGGACCCCCGCTCAACAATTTAGTAATGGGCACAATGGACACTTTTTTTTTTAATAATCACGCGATGTTTCTAACTTATAGTTCGTATATACTACTATGTAGGGAGAACACCCTTTTGTATTTCTTTAAATAAAATTTTAAGTAAATAAATTTTAATAATTCTATTATAAAGTTCTGCAAATATTTCAGTGGTTAATTATTGTTACAGCTGTTTCGGGTAGGCCACATTACGACGCGACGACTTACTTATATGTTTTTATTTACTCCTACCCAATTTTAATTTGGACGGTGTTTAAAATGATTTATTACCGGTAAACCCGATTTAATTAGAAAGTAATTGTGATAAATAAAATTTATCCATTGTGTGAGGAACTTACAGTTGAAAGCTGTTTACCCCGCATAAAGCGTTTTCTTAATAGTTTTTAAAACTTAATAATTTCATAACAAAACCAGAAATGAGATTCAATGGTACATACATACTTTAATCACACTAAGCCGATTGCATCCCTACCTGGAATAAAATTCTAAGTCAAGCAATTATAATTGACTCAAACAACACAACCTTAGGATTGTGTGTATTGGTGCAAATATATGCACTTCCGACAGTGATATCCTTGCCACACTTAACGTCACTTGGGAGAGCCTTTTGTCTTGTTTACATACATTAATTGTAATTAGTGAGAAAGGGACTATAAGTGTATACAATCCAAGCATTTGAATATGTATTCGAAACGTTTTATAGTGCATGATTTGTATTATTTAAAAAAAAAACTTTGTTACTTTCTGCGTAATTTTGTATATCACAACTTCAATCTCGTACCTTCTATATCAATGGCCTGTCTGGAGCCTGCAAGGTGTGAGCACGAGAGGAGCAGCCCACATGCCGATGCCGATGTCCGCAACCTGTATCCTGTGCCAGCGCCGGATCTGCCATACGTTCATACTGTGCAGAAAACATAGGCGCAATCTTTAAAGGTGCGCCGTGAAAATAAAAATCATATTTAAATTTACTTAAAATAGTCATGTAAAAAAAATCCCTAATTCATGCCAAGATTCCCCATAATATGGGGTAATTACGAGCCCTACTTTTTCTGGCAACATTACAACGCGTCTAGAGGCGCCAATGTGTGTAAACGGACATTTACTTATGCAGTAGACTTTGGGTAATATGCAATACAATTTCGACCCATTAAATTTGCTTCCAGTCAAAGGACCAATTAGATAGCGCGATTTTGCACACTTCGTGCATACCCGAAAAGCACATAATATTAAATGACGGGCGAGAAATATTATCAAACCTTGTATCAGTTTTCACAGTTTTCATTGACGTTTCGCCTGTCTAAACATGCACGGGAGTCACTGTAGTGATAATGTGATCTATGTTTTTTTAAATATGTTATGACACTTGTTTATTTTGGTGGATTCATTCAGTAGATTATAATAATAATAATAATAATCGGATTACTTCTATAGCGCCATTTTCGTGGGAAAATCACCTCAAGGGCGCTTTAAATCGCTATAATACTAAAAAATACTTATTTGTACGACACCATTTCTGTAGTGAGTCCATTGTAAGCGTGGTGACCAAGATTAAGAAATTGACGCTTAGATGGTTTGAGCATGTAGAGCGAATGAACGAAGAAAGGAATGTAAGGGGAATATATGACGCGAATGTGAATGGAAGAAGAAGCCGGGGACGCCCGAGGAAGATATGTCACGATCAAGTGAATCAAATACTCGTGTAGGGTCATGTCAGAAATCGGAATAACAGAAGAGAATGTATGAGGCGTTGTATGAATGTGAATGAAGCAAGAAGTGTATGCCAAGATCGAGTTGTTTGGCGGTCCATCCTCTCTGCCTACCCCTGCGGGGAAACGGCGTGATGGTTAGTTAGTTAGTTAGTTACCATTTCTGTTAAATGTCACTCTAAGGACGCTAAGCAAAACTACAAAAAAATACTAAAAACTATATCTAGCTACAATTATCTTTAAATAACTTAATCAGTCACCAGAGATATTTAGAGGCCTCCTGACATGATCGATGGTAATCGGTTAAAACGTAGGTCTTTGATTTTATATAATACTTGATCGAAGTTATTATGTATCAAAAATAAAAGTTTGGCTAAAAGAGGTCAATGAAACAACATTAAAAACGACGTAAAAGGCGCACCTAATTACGAGTACATAACATCCAAATAAATAGCTCTAGTCCGCCTCACCACAGGACTAGAAAGATCTAGAGAGTTTACAAAATATAATTACTAATATGTGTACCATTTTATATATCCAACTTTATTTTATGAACATTTTTATATTTGCACCTTATTTTATATTTTACATGTTTATTTATTTTGTCGATAATAAAAAGAAAAATAAAATAAAATGTTATGGATCCATTGAAAGAACGCGGAATAATAAATTATCTTTTTAAATTGATAAAATACAAAGTTCTCATCGGTGAGAGTAGGTACGAAAGATTTTGGTGAGTGGACGCGTTCGGTATTTAGTGCACTGAGCGCTAGATGTCGAGACCCTGCCCCGTACCTGGCAACACAACAGAGGGAATCAGTTATCGCCGCTGTACTTTCATTACCTGATTATTATGCACATCAAGATATACTAACCACATCTGACGCTTCGTGAATTAACTAATCTACGGTACACGCACGTTTAACATTGTATCTTTTGTCAACAGGTTTGTCGTTATTATTACTATTGGGAAGAATAAATTCCTCCTCGGAATTAAGGTACCTGCCTGCTCAACGATTTGACACGTTCGATGAAGCATTGATACATATTACGCGAGATAGTCCTTTAGGTTTTGTTTGTTTTAGGTCCAGGTATGAGACAGTTGTCAGTGAGCTGCTGTTTTTTGATGAGAACTGATTATATAAAGCAGAAAGTTTATTTTTAATTCGATCGATTAAGTTAATATCGATACTCTGGTTGTACCCAGAACAGTAAGTAGGCATTGGCAAGACAAAGGGCCGTTTCTCTATGAAGTTTCGCAGGGACATCGTTGTCGGAAGTGTACACATAACATATTATGGAACAACAACACAGTATATGTATAAGTGTGCGACCTTTACCTAAGTCTACTCATAATCCGAATATTGTAACACAACCAACTAACTAACCTTCACGCCGTTTCACCCCAGGTATAGGCAGAAAGGACGGATCGCCAAATGTAAATCAAATTTAATAATGTTATTGTTAAGTTCTGCATTTTGAAAATGGCCTTAAACGCCGAAACAGCTGTCGCAATAATAAAAACTAAAAATACTTGCAGAACTTAATAACATTATTAAATTTGATTTACATTAAATTTAAAAAAAAACTCGATCTTGGCATGCACTTCTTGCTTAATTCACATTCACACATTCTATTCTGTTATTCTGACTTCTGACATGGCCTGACTCAAGTATTTGATTCCCTCGATTGTGCCATCTCTTCTTAGGGCGTCCCCGGCTTATTATTCCATCCACATTCGCGTCATATACTCTTTTTACACTCCTTTCTTTGTTCATTCGCTCTACATGCCCACACCATTTAAACATTCCTTTCTTAATCTTATTCATTACGCTAACATCGCTCACATTTTTCACTCGATGATACATTGTTTTACCACACATTCACCTCAGAGATCTCGTTGTAAACATATAATTTTTTTTTAAATCTAAAAATGGAAAGGGGTATCCTTGAGCATTTTATGTCTTTTTTTCTAAATTCGTCATACAACGTTTATAAATAAAAGCATTTGTACCACCGTTGATTGCGGGCGTACAAAAAAACAAAATAATTAAAAAGAAATTTGGTCAGTATTCGAGATGCTCGCAGCGCCTTATAAATGCATTCGAATGTGCCCGTCTGATTGATGGACCAATTTGCTCTTCACGAACTCGAGCAGTGAGCAGAGAACAAGCCAACTTTCATTTGAATCGGACCCATAAGACCAGAAGAGGTAATACATTCGTAGATAGTTTTTACAGTATGAACATGTTAAAATGTTTTAATAATTAATGGAAACCAAAACATAACTGCCTTGCATAATAATAGTAAAACTAGTAGATTAAAAACCCGTTTTGCGTATGAGGGTGAATTACCATTTCTACTCTTCGCATTTACACAGCGATTAACATAGGACTCTAGGACATTAATACTTGAATATTGTATTATTGAAAGAATGGAACACCTTATTACGAATGGAGAAGTCGAACCCATATAGACGCAAACCATGTTCCATTTCGTTGAGGGGGGAGGTATGTGGTGCAGGGAATGAACTATCGCGTTCGGCTCACTAATTTTAGGCGATTTACGAACACCACCGAAACGCGCCTTGACTGGCTCGTCAAAAAAGTATTACTTTTTTTTCCATTGGTCACCCCAAGTGGTTCACTACGGTAGGTGACTTAGCAGGGGCACCCGGGTTCATGGGGTGAGGTTTGTTCAGGTCGACGGGTACCTCTGCCCACCAACTGTATGGTGTGCCGGATCGACCGCCTCGACCTCTCGACCCCCCGATTCCTACCCACCCCTCATACCCTTTTCCTTCCCAGAAATTCCTCTCCTTCCTTTCCCTAAAAGGATCCCCCACACAGCATCCCCAAAGATGACATTTTCCCAGAGGAAAAGTTATGAAAAACTATATACGGATATGTGATATTTCTATGTTGACCTGAAACAATGGAAAAATACAAAAAACGTGCGGAATTCTTTGGACAATGTGGTTTAATTTATTTTTCAGATTCTTTCCGTGTTTATTTAAGGTATGTTATACGTTTATATTTCAAAGTGCGTGTTTAAAATGCCAATAATCTTGGATTATTTATTTATCGTTTAAGTAACTCTTCTTCCAAGTTCAAGTGTGCCTATCAAAGAGAGCGATATGAGCTGGAACTTGTGTACATTCACCATATAATATTATAGTCAAGTTACTTCACATGATGTTATGTAAGTGTTGACGAAAGTGGTGTATCCATGAACCGCGGCAAACCTATTTCATAACACGAGAATGCGCACTTTCAACTTTTCATGAAATGCATAATCAGCATAAATATCCCTTCCCTTCCCCTCTTTATTCTATCTCACAACATAATGTACTATCCAAGCTGCACAAAAATACCAGCATTTTTATTATACAGCGTAACCGGAAACTCGTGGTACAAGCGGAAAACAGATGAATCTAGAATCTACATCACATGAAAAAAACCTTGACTATGCAGAAACGGGGGTTCCGCTTGATAGATTCTCCTATATTTTTCTAACGGTATTTCAATGGGAGATGCTCTGAATAACTGGGGTCATTGATCCATTCGGCACCGGTGCACAGTCGGGAAACACATCAAGCGCGCGCCGAACATTTGTACAATGTTAACATTTGTGACACCCTTGTAGTTTCCCGCTTGTATCACTAGTTTCCGGATACCATGTATAGTAGGTACCTACGTGTTTTGGTAAAAAATATTTTTTAAATAAAAATAAAAAATTACCCCTTAAACCGTCAAATTTGAAGGGATATGTGACGGGGTTTTTTTAGCATCCCAAAATCGACGTTTGTTGATCTTTAGTGCATATCGGAGATTTCAACGTGGGCGATATTAGATACAAGGGGGCGTTGGTGGCATCAGGGGCAAATGAGGGACGGTGAAGGACTGAAATGGGGGGGGGGAGGATAACAAAAATATTTTCAATAAATTTTCCTTATATTCAAAATTCAAATTTGTCATACGTGCATCGTTGATAGAATCATGCAACAAAATGAACTGTTCAATTATTCTTAGATGTATTAATAGGTTTCTCAGGATCTGTTGTCAGATGAGCTATAACGTACCTTACATAATATAATATGTAAAATACGCATATAAATGGTTGAACAGGGGTGATGAGATGAGAAAGATCGTGCCGAGGTATAGAATCGACCACGGAAATGAGAGTTATTATTTTTTGTATTTCTTGGGCATTAACTATGTAACAATAAGACATTTTATTTTAAAGAGTTTTTCCACTATGTACATTTGTTACTTAATTTTATTCATTTGGTACCAGTTTCGACACATTCGTGTCATTCACCAATGTTCTTAAAACTAACTTAAATGAGCTGATGAAAAATACAGCCCAAAAGTTGGCGGTTAAACAAATAAGGTTGTAAACCTCTAGTCTATATGAAAAAGTACAAACATTTTTCATTTAAGTTTAATCTTCGAGATGCCATAGTCCCACCTACTTCGGGCAGTGATATAGCGTAAAATAAATTACGTGTTCATATCTGATCAGTAAAAGTGTTGCACGAGAGGTATTTAAATGCTAGCGAACCCGTGGCATTATAGCTCTGTGATCCACGCTGCCATATTATAAAGCTGAATATAAATTAAATTAAACATGAAAAAACTCGTAGGTAGATGTCAAAAGTTTGTTCATTGTCGTGGACTGCAAAAAAAATTACATCAAAGTAAACTATTCACATGTTTTACATAACAAACATCTCTGTAAACATGCAGTCAATGGACATCATTATTTAATAAAGCAGAAGAGCATTGGTTCATGAATATGGAATTAGATTTTTTTTTCGTTCGTTAAAGTTCGTTTTCATAGTTAAATTAATTCTCAAAGTTTCAATTTTTTAAACGCCTCCAAAACCGGCAGAATCCGAGAGGTAGAAGGCAGAGGTGCGCGTGACGTCATCCGTGCTGAACGATACCCGTCAGAAGGACAATTTATATGGAGTTTTTTTTTTACTTTAATAAAGAATTCCAGTACTTTTTCTTTATAATTTGATAACATCAAATTTCATACGAAAATTGATTTTTAACGTTTGAATTTTTTGTATCTACCGCCAAAAACAAAGTGCCATACGGTTTAGTTGCCAGCTGTCAACGCAATATTACTCATTACGCTTACATCATCATCATCATAAGAAAGGGACGGTTAGATTATTTGGGCATATAGAGCGAATGGACGAAGAAAGGAGTGTAAGGAGAATATGTGACGCGAATTTGAATGGAAGAAGTTGGCGACGCCCGAGTAAAACATGGCAGGATCAAGTGAATCAAATACTTGAGTCGGGGCAAGTCAGAAGTCGAAATAACAGAAGAGAATGTGTGAGACGATGTATGAATGTGAATGAAGCAAGAAGTAAGATCCGGTTGTTTGACCGTCCGTCCTCTCTGCCTACCCCTGCGGGGAAATGGGGTGATGGTTAATTAGTTAGTTCAGTCTAATATAATATTTGACAGAAGACTGGTGAATCTCGTAAAATTCACGCCACTAAGTAGACTAGTATAATATGATATTATTTGTAATAATTTCAGTAAGTATTTAACATATTCTTATCTACATTTTTACACATTGGGACAATGCAATAATATAATACGTATTATTTCCAGACTTTTGAGAAGGTTTTGTTAAAATAAAAGCGGTCAAATTTAATAAAAAAACATGAGATAACAAAGATGAAGTCGAGATTGTAGGTAGATACGTTCATACTTCTTTTACCTCATGTGTTTTTCCTTGCTATAATCACGTCGACGTTTTATTAAATGAAACGTATTTTTTCTGATTCGAGTAAAATTGATAATGACAAAGGCAATTCCTGCCACAACCTGGTAAAAACTTCAATGTCAAATTTAAACAAGAAAGGTTTTTTTTAGATCGTATATGTTAAAAAAAATTAAATAAAAGATTTTAAAACCTACCGAAGTTGACAAAAAAAAACATCGTTTCGTCCTAACATAAAATAAGGGAAAATATTTATTTTGGTAATTTTTATTTATTTAATTTGTTAATTAAATATATTTGAATGCCGACTCTGTCAGCCGTACCTTGCGAACATTTCATTAAAAAAAATATATATAAAAAAATTCAGAGAATGTCCACGAGACATCTAATGAGTGTCATCACGATGAATTTTCTTTCGTATTGAAGTGTGGGCGGTATTAATGAGTGTGAAATCCCATTCTTCATATTATTTTAATATGCAAATCATGACTTGTCTACTTGATTCGTTAATAATAGTATTGCTAATATATGAAGCTCAATGACATTTGGTACACGAATTGATCCCCTTGATGGACTGCTGATGTTTCGTACTAGACGCGTTTTATCCAAATTTATATTTACCTACTTAAAATGTGTAGTTTCTATGGTTAGGTGTAAGCTTGGGGAGATCTTCATTAATTACCGACATATTCAATATCATTCTTTTTTAAACCTTCATATGAATTAAATACGTAAGGTTATAAAATAATCAATTAATTAATCCATGATTCCGAGAAGTGACACTAGCAGTTTACAACGGATTTCTGTTTCCTATCATTTTATAATAATAATAATTAATAATCAGTAATAATAATAATATTAATAATCAAATAATAATCATTAGTAATTAATAGCAATAATAATAATGTTGTTAATAATAAAAATAATAAGAAATGCAAGTTTACTTCCATACACGATTCTAAGATCTTTTATAGTGGAAACACGCTTGAGATTATGATCGAGCATTGTGTATCTGTGGTAGGTGAAAGATATGACTACACATTTTGAGATATTGAAATGAAGCTGATTTTGTAGACTCCATTCAGAAATGTTATCTCGAAGACCTAGGCAATCTAAAATGTTTCTGAATAGAATAAATAATTTGAGATCGTCAGCGAAAGTGAGAAAGCGAGAAAACCGGATGACTTCAGCTATGCCATTTGAAAATAGAGAAGAGAAGAGGTCCTAGGATTGATCCCTGAAGAACCCCAGAAAAAACAAGAAGCTCAGCGGATTGAAAGATTCCGTGTATGACAAATTGCTTTCTGTTTTTTAGTAACTTCTAAAAAACTATCATATGAATGGAGAAACCCATTTGGGCAAGTTTTGCGAGTGATTCACGATATCAAAGGCTTTGGAGAAGTTGTTACACGAACAGTCTACTTGGTATCCATTATTTAAGGATCTAGCAACATAGTCAGATTGGTTTCCGTCTTCCTTTTCTGAAACCACGCTGTTCGGTGATAATGTATCCCTATATTTGAGGTAAAATGACTTTATAGATTAATTTTTCAAATAGTTTATCAGGAGCTGGAATAATGGCAACTGGTCTATAATTTTCGATAGACCTTTAGAGCCATTCCTAAATATAAGACATGTTTTGGAAATTTTCCATAACTCTATACTATATAACTAATAGAAAAAAGTGGAGGTACTTAAAGATAGATTAAAGATAAAACATAACGGTGTTTTAAGGAATTCAGCGCACCCCTGAATAAAAATTACGGTAGTCTGGGCCGACAGAGCGCGAGTTCTTCATGTATCTTATAGTATTCATCAACTAACATCAGATTCCGTAAATATATAAATCGCCGTTTGAGGCTCCTTTGGTATTAATTTATCTGTGGCCGCATTATTAATATCTAAAATAGGAGTTATTTACGGTAGACCGATTGAAAATGATCAGCAAACGCTTTAGCCACACCCGAGTCATGAAATTCCTGATCATCTTTCATCATGGTGTCTTCATCTTGGGATCATGCATGACGTTACCTTCGATTTCAGACACATAGTCTCGATAGGCCACTCGAACCTCGCGCCTAACCTAATGGTCGTTAAAAACTAAATAGATCGTATTCACTCCGAAGTCCTCCTCCCTTCCAATGCTTATGATGGATGATGGATATGCTTGATCTCTATATTCAAAATTACTTCTCTCGAGAACCGCTTCGGACATTTGCGACCGCCACCGTCTTCAATTTTTTGGGGAAAAAATTAATCAAATGGGGACGTACAGGATAAATAATCCTTTAGGGCATCAACTGTCCGAAAGATCAACTGTCATTGTCCGGGGGATCATTGTCCGGGGGATCAACTGTCCGGGGATCAACTATCGGTGGGGCAACTGTCGGGGGATCAATTGTCATGGAACCATCAAATACATCGTAAATATAATTGTAGAAATATTGCACCGCCTCATCCACTGTCGCAAAAGTGAAGAAATTCTGCCAGTCCACCCGGCTCATTGAATCGTACAAGCCGGTGAGATCACCCTTATTGAAATTCCACCCTCTTGTGATTTTTTCAAGTGTTGGGACTCTATTAATTTTTAATAATAATAATAATAATAATAATTGGATGATTTGTATAGATTTGTATAGCGTATTTGTATATTTAAGGGCTCTCTGATCAAACTGCACTGAAATTCAATGGCCGAATGATAGCTATACACCAGTGGAAAACACAGCGTCTCACCTCAAGATTGGCATTACATAGAACAAAGTCAAGGATTCTGGAATTGGAATTTTAAATACGAGTATCATTACACTGCGAAAGATCGAAGACCGCGCATTGTTACTCCAAGTCAGATTCTACCTTAGAAGCGTCACGAGTAGAGTACAAATTAAATTCTCCCACTATAATAACATTGTTTTGACCAATTACATCAAAATTAGAATGTATTTTGTCAAAAAAATGTTTTTGTACTAAGCGGGAAATAAACTACGCAAATGAATTTGACAGGCAGTTTGCAAGATACTTTTACCCATAAATCCCCTTGCTCAGTTTCTAGGGTGTGGATGCGTTTAACCCATCCTCACCATTAGAGGCAAGGAGGCATCCGCCACCCTGCCTGTGACCACCTCCATTGTCTCAATCCTTCTAAAAACTACGAAGTCACAACCTAAAAGATCGTGTACGGCAGCGAGGCGTGGAATTGGCAGTGGAAAGGTGAAAGCGAAATTAACCCAGTAGAAATGATATCTCTGAAGCGTGTGCGTAATAAAACCATGTAGATATGACCGAATTACGAATGAGGTGATCAGAAAATACTACAAGGCCGATATAAGCGTAATGATTATGAAATTGACTACTTACGTGTCCAGGCGCACGGAGAGCGAGTGGAGTAGCGAGAAAATAAAATGTGGACAATGATTCATGTTGAGGGCAGAAGCTGTCGGGGAAAACGCCCCAGGAAAACTAGGAGCTCTCAACTAAGATAATATTAAAAGAGGTAGATACGTGCGTGGGACTTTTGTACTGATTTTTCACGGTGGATACCTTTCCAACGTGTATCTAAAACGACCAATGTTAAAGCCAATAGTATAAAAATATATACTTATTTGTAAACTATTATTTATTAAACGCAAATATTATAATAGTAGTTGTTACCCGTACAAAATCACGCGGCGTAACTTAAGAACGGCTGCGCGGCCTGTTTCATACAAAACTTAATTTTAGATTTGAGGCAAAAATACTCACCTAAACCTAATGATATTTTTTTTCATCAAAAGGGATAGTAAATATCTAGTACGGATTAGAAGTAATTTATTTATTTCTGTTTTATATTATGAAAATATACAGCATTAAAGGAATTGATTTTTCGCGATTTTAGATGCACCTTTAACAATTATTTGGGGGCTAACGATGATTTAAAAAAAGTTTTACCCCGTCTACTTTGTAAATATAATGAAATATATACATTTTTTAAATATTATAATAAGCATTATGGTGGACTTTAAATTAAATTAAAAACGACCAATTTACGTTGGAACACAAATTTGCGGTACATAATTTAAAATATCGACCCGAAAAAACGTACTTTTTTTAAATGTTTTGTTTTTATATTTTTATTTGCGTAATCATATTTACATAGCAAATATGATTTAAATACGATAAACCCGCAAATAATTTTCAATAAGTTGCATGTAAAATTACGAATTTTTTTTTCGTGGCATATACTTCATAATTTAAAACAAAAATAAATAAAATACTTTTCATCAATACTAGATATTTACTACACCTTTAATTAAAAAAAATATATGTCATTCAGTTAGGATGGGTATTTTGGCCTCAAATCCAAAACTAAGTTATGTATGAAACAGGCAGCGCAGCCGTTGCCCTTAACTTGCCAAGATAAATTTAGAAATTTTATTTTTACAGAAGCATATTATTTCATAATAATGTGTATTTTGTACAAGTAAAATGTATTATGAGTAGGAACTTAACGTGGAGAAGGGGAGGATTATTTTCTTGATTCGTAAAATACAGAAATTTTGGCTGCGGCGGAATCGGTCACGGGATCCAGATATAAATTAAGTTAAATAATAAGAAATATCACTCATCGAAGAAGAAATAAGTTTCACCAAAGAAGAAACGCGTTCACGTATTAAATGTTGAAAATGATCAGTTATATCTACTTTACCCAATCAATCTAGACAGGTATAAATTGGAAAAATATTCCGGTTACAATATCGTCACAGCTTCCTACGGCAACCTGTCTAAAGAGTATTATCATGTTGCATTCACACCGACCGGAAAGTCGCCTTTCAGATGCCACTTTTATTTTCCTTTTATCAGGTAATAAAATCTTTCTCGTGTACAGTTTATATGCCAGTTCCCTTCATTACCTACCTTTATGGTGGGTAGTGGTTAGGGTAGGTAGCTGCATTCAATTTTGATACACGTAAATAACCTGACATATTTTCCGTATAATTGATAGCCTAATAACTGCATTTCTAGTTATTTTCGCTGTAAAAATATGGTAACTGATGCATTTATTTTCGATTTGTAAATTCATGATTTCTGAATTTAATAAACACCGTGATCATTTGATGATGCGTGAACAACCATAACGGTTAGTTTGGTCAAAACATGACAAGAGATCTTCACTTATCAGGTTATTTTCATTCACTACGAATATCAATGTCCGAATTTCGTCTGGAAGAGACACGGGTGACAGGTCAGCGCGTGCGCAGAAGTGGGCCGTGTGTTTTTGGGTTGTAATTCAATTCGGCACAGTTACAAATCGACATACTTCGGTTGTAGGTAAGCACAGACAAGGTTTATAAGTTTTTTTTTTTTACTTTTAAGGACTTTTTATGATTTTTTAAAAGATCACTGTGCCGAATTGTCATTGAACCGTTTTTAACAGATCCTGTATTTCACCGTACTACACGGTGTTATTAAAAAAAACCTCCGTGGTAAAGTAACGGGTGTACACATAGGTTGTGGGTCCCAAACCCCTGTGAGATTTGAATAAAAATGTTTAACTTCATGATTTTGTCCATACAGAGATCATTTTGGTAGCAAATTCTTACTCAATAAGCGGCCATTTTGTTTGCCCTCCAGCACAGTGAATTTTATAATAATTATAAAAGATTTAATTTTTCCTCTACCGGATTTTAATTAGTCCCGTTAGCTGGCGTTCTACTGTACCAACTTTTCAATTAATCTACACGCAGCTAAAAAAATTATAAAAAGTCAATTTGTGCCTAATCTAGTGCAGCGCCCGGAAACATTGTTACAGACAGATTTAGGCAACTCATTCCGCTAACATATCTGTAATTTGGTTGCTTCATTTCCTGCGCACGACAGAAGATGTAATTATTTAACTATAATTATTAGTATTGGACTTCTGCAATCGGTCATAATATGGGAGTCGGTCAGTTTATGGCTAAACCTGCGCCACTCAAACCAAACTCAGTTTAGGTGCGGTTTTCAGCAGAGCAGCACTTGACTATGAAATCTGCCTGCAGAACGAGAGAGTCAAATGGTTCGTATAGCCTGAATATTTGTGCGTAAATTTGTAACGACTACAGAGCAAATAATACATAGAGATGCCCTAAGGCGCAAGAGGAATAAGCCGAAATAAGGTGGCGAACTAGGCGTGCCACCAATTTAAGAAGAAAAAAAACGAATAAGATAAAAAAGCTTCGGCTTGTTTACAAAAACATTTTTATTTTGTTAAGAGTATTTTGTTTGACTCTTTTATAAATGTTTTATAATTTGTTTATTGCAGTCGAAATCAGGCGATACAAACGTGGACGGCAGTGAACTAAGCTGGTGCCAAAATGGGTATCACATGACTTTTGCATCCAGACATCGAAAAAGTACCCCAAGGCAAGTCTATTCGTTTTGACGTCAGTGGTAACGATGGTTTTCCAACGAGGTTACGAATAACCTGACAATATTTGATTTCTTGCTACTACCAACGTATGTAGTTTAAGTAAAAACAGTTTCCTTAAAAACTTGTTCCGGAACGATAAAGTTTGGAGAGCGCTGCTCTAGATCCGCGGTACGCAATGCACCGTCTTTTTGGGAAGAGATTGGAAAAATTATAGCGCGCAGAAATATTTTGTAACATTCCGTCTAACAATGGCCTGACGTCAGGTGAAAATATTAATCAATTTAATTGCATGCGCCGTAACGTGTGTGCAAATAGAGAAACAAAATAATTCACCGAACCGTTGGCACACCCTGTCAGGCCTGTCACTGCGCGAAAGGAGATGCCCCGCTTTGTTATGGCCGCATAATATTCAAATTCTCTTGCTAATGATGCGAAATCCGTGCGAACATGGGTCGTTATCAGCGGCGTGCATTGCTCTATGACCAAGGGTAAGCCGTGTGTTGTTTTTCAAATTGGAGTAAGAATTGTCCATTGACTATTTGAAAATGTCCATTATATTATCATCTTCCGCTGATTGATGTGGCCAACCGAATAAATGGTACACCTATTAGTACATATACATGGTATCCGGAAACTCGTGGTACAAGCGGGAAACTGGTGAATCTATCGATTTTTGTGGAATAGTTTATTTGATTTGAGTTTTCTTTTACGAGTAAATCGAATCGAAGTACAAATTTTTTTGTGGTCCAATTCAAAATATTCGGTCGGTACGGAGTTACCATCTTTATTTATTGTTTATTGTATTCATCTTTGTTTATTGCCTTTTACAATGCACCGAAGCGCTGACCCACCCTTAATATTTTTTCTAATTTTTTAGTTTTTTATTACAAAAATAGAAATGGTAATAAAAAAAAAAACCTTGAAAATCGACATGCCCAGATCGAAAAAAGATTTTTTTTTTGGGTTGTACCACTACTTTCCGGACGCCGTATTATACAATACGACTTTTTATAAAACGTTTTTCTGAAGGTAGGCACAGCTTTTCAGCCTTTTATGGACTGCACGCCAATGGTCGTTATAAATATCAGGGTTGGCACAACAATATGTATTAGTGGTTTAAAAATAACTTTGTTTCGTTCACTTTGTTCCACATTTTCACAAAACGATTGAAAACTGAGGTATTAATTAATAAACATGAACACTAACAACGATAACATAAAAAATATATTAAGATCAGTTTTCATCGGGAAAAAATAATCAAAATTTTTGAAATACCGGTATTCTTTCTTGAAAAGATAATCAATTTATTTGGTTTGCCTGTAGATCTAATGTACGAGTAAATTGGCGACATCAGTTTTCTTTCAAATCGGCATAGATCACATTTCGGATTAATGGCTGGTGACATTTCATGAAATTGGCAAGACGACTACGATGCTTAATATTCCTAATGAAAGTTAGGTTAAATCTATACCGTTATTGATGTTAAGACTTTTAATATTTTTTGTATGTATATAAACTTAAATGTGTATAAATATATTTTTTAAGTTTATTATAGTTTAATTAAAAGGAAGTTCTACAAATTTAACTTGAAAATAAAAATAAGTTGAATATGTCACTTCTTCAATAAATGAGAATTCACTTTGTGGCGTCATTTTAAATTAAATAATAAAGTGTTTACATAATTTGTTTTGATTTTTGTCAACGTTTATATTACGTCATCTTTTTTTTTTGTTTTCAGTATATGAAGGAACCATTGGTTTCGAAAAATGTAGATATTTAGTAATAATTTATTTTTTATTTTTAAATATATCACTTCTATTTCTAATATTTTAGTTTTCTAAACAATTCAGGAATTTTACAGCTTTAGAACCAATCATTTTGTATTTTTTAAATATATTATGTTTCATTCATAGCCCCCCTCTCTGACGGTCTGGTACGGAAGGAACATTTCACTCGCTACTGCAGACACTGCGCAAAAAAGTCCCACAATGGACTGCGCTGCGAACAAACTTAACCCGAAAGATCCCGATGAGAACCGGTGGCATTTTCTTATTATGTCAATTTAGCTTTTTTAATCTTTTGAGAAGTTTTTTTTTTTTCAAAGTACAATATTGAAGTTCTATTAGATTACATAGTCGTCATATAATATGTTAATTGCGATATATCCTGAGGGATTGCCACCCCTAAACCCCACACTTTGTGCCCTACAAAGAATGCTCTTCCAACCTGATGGCGCATCTTCTATTATTTGCAGGAGGGCATTTATAAGGTTTTTCCCGGCCCTGATAAAATGTGTGCAATTATGAAATCTTCATACCCATCCATGTTATTTCTTTTAAGTAGGTACTTGTACATACTCTCGAGTAGGAACTTACACTTTCAGCCTGTTGCTGCCCGAGTGGCCGGCGACCTAAGGTGAGTCGTTGGCTGTAATGAATAAATGTCTTCATATTTCACTAGAGACCAGACTGAAGCCAGGTAACAAGTGATGAAAATAGAAGTTACACTGCTAATTATTATAGTAACCAATGCTGACGTTTATGATTGTGATCTTTCACCTTTCACCCATTTGTGGTAAACTTACAGAATACAAACCCTTTGATCATGATATTTATATATTTAACTTAAAATAGAACACATATGCATTGGTTACACGTATTCTAATACGAACATAATATCTGGACACAAACATTTTTACAATATAAGTTACAATATACAATTAAGAATTACAATTCAAACTTTAAAAATTGCGACATTAAAAATTGCACTTTACGTATTTCGTCAATAAGGAACTCCAGTGAAAAATATAATTGCTTTAAAATATATATATATATACATATTCCTCAGCAAAGGCCGATTCCGAATATGCAACTTTCATTATGTATATACGTAGAATTTATAAATCGTTATTTAAAAGTGAATAAAAAATCATCTCATCAAAACACCGTGTTATGTTGGTACCATTACATTTGGAACATCTGACATCACGTGCGCATTCTGTTTTTTTATTAGTATGGACGTTTTTATTTTTCGCTTTTATGTATTTTAAATATGTATTTTTTTTAGTTTGGGCGAATTTTAAACTTAATTTGAGTGACTTAGCTCTATAATTGTTGTTCAATATAAAAAAAACTATTATTGGTGAAATAAATTAGAGTATTCATGAGTAAACCAATTATCAATACGGATATTATGATAATATTAATGCTCAATACTATTATTATTCTTATTAAGTTTCTAAAAGGGTACATAATTTTATTACATATGTTTAGTTATAGTTTACTACGAATATAATATAAAATTATGTACGGTAAAGCTCATTCTTGTTTTGACATTTGACATTCTAACCTAAAAACTGATCGAAACCGACCGGCCATAGATTTGGAGCGTGTTGGTGGACTTTGAAAAATTCAAACTTTATTGGAATTATTTTACCTATGAAAACTCACTTTAGGAAAAAACGAAATATACTGGTATTTAAGTTTGAATGTCATTATTGATTCAAAAAAATGGAGTGGAGTTCCTTATTCCTTCTTAAATTAAAAAAAAATAATTCGAGAATGAATGAATCATTACCTATTTTTTTTCAATAATTTACTTGGCTTGAATCGAAATCACCGATCCAAACGATTCGTTCAAGAATGGAATTATAACGATTTCTTTGTTTTGTTTGATAAAAAATATTAATTTATTACTAGCTGAAGTACCCTAGTATAAGTAGCATAGCGGGGTTATGAATGGGTTGGAATTAAGTTTTGAGGTTGTGATGTATTACCCCTACCCCTACCCAGTAATTTTCCACTTATTTTGGATGTCAAGTGTTCAAAATTTCATCTATAGCCGGGTACTTCAGCTAGTGCATTATAAAATTAACGATACACTGGAAAGTTTGTACCTACGTAACATCATTGTTACTCGTAGCATTTTCTCTTAGAATTCATAATATAATATCCACTATCTACTAAATATTCCGTATAAGTAGTGAAAAATCTCTCAGATCGGCACAACTGTACCTGCAGACAATGGGGAATTATGGTGATGACGGTGCGGTAATAATAAGAACTGCCAGGTTTCTGCGAGGAAGTAGAAAATAATAATTACAAAACACAATCCAAGGAAATGCATTATGTTCCGCGAAAATATTTGGTAATCACGCGACATTATGGAGACAGTTATCATTACGTTATTCTGTCGGTATACCGAAATTTGAAAGAGGCCATTATCAAAGCACGATTTGAACTAGAACGTAATAATGAACCATTAAAAATATTATTACGCTGTTTCCTGTATTCTCATTTTTAATAAAACTAACTGAAGAACGTAAGTAGGTTTCTTGTGTATTCAAAAATATAACAAACTAATATTCATCACACATGACGTCATTGCCGTGCAGAGAGGAATGAACGACGCCCTCCTCTTTCGTCTTTCTGGCATACATCTCTTGCTCGTCGATTATATCGACTGTGACATAACCCAATTAAAGTAATATATTATGCACTTGATCATGCCACGTCTTTCTGTGATGTCCTCAACTACTTCCATACACTTTCAATAGGCTACACCCCAACTCAAAACACCCTATACAAGAAATTTATTCAACACCGGATTAAAAAAATACCTTTTAATGAGTGATCTCCCGGCAACTGAAAGTATCGTGCATGTTATCGCGTAGATTTGATTTAGTTTATTCTTAAATTTATTCAAAATGAATGAATTGATTAATATACTTTGTTATTTTTATAAACAATAATTATTAATCTAAAACACTCATCCAAATTGAAAAAACCTTCCGAGCAAAGATAAATGTCGCCGGCAGGACTCGAACCCGCACCCTTCTAATTTACAGGTGAAAATATAATAAAAACAGTAATTATTAAAAATGGAACACTAGTATATATTGATTAACTTGGCGGGTTTGCGATAAGCCGACGTAGCTCAACGGTAGAGCATCTAACCGGACATTAGAAGGGTGCGGGTTCGAGTCCTGCCGGCGACATTTATCTTTGCTCGGAAGGTTTTTTCAATTTGGATGAGTCTTTTAGATTAATAATTATTGTTTATAAAAATAATAATTGTTACCCTTTGCGCTATGCACAAAAATCTTGTCTTAAGTTTTTAAGAACTTTAGTTTATCAATTAATTAATATACTTTGTATTCACCACTTGTGAATACAAAGTATGTTATTAAATTAATTTATTAATATTATTTATAATGACGCCGCAAAGTGAATAGCAATCGTTTGAAGAAATTATTTAAAATGATTTATTCCTACATTGTTTAACTTTTTCTTTGTTGTTTTTGTATTGGACTGTAAAGAGTATCTTTTATTTTAATATATTTATTTTTAATATACAAATCAATGTTTTTTTTAAAGTAAAATTTACAGGTATCTTTAAATTACTTTTTTGTTTATTTTTTTTTTATATTAAATAATGTAAAGTATATATAAAATATATGTTATTATGTTAAAAAAAAGATTATTTTATTTGACTTTACCTCGGAACGCAATAGGCTACAACACGCCCCAAGCTAGCGTAGCAAGTAGGGAACAATAAAAAATGTTAAATATCTAGATAAATAAAAATGTTTAAAATAAAATAAATAAATAAAAACACTTGCACATCATTTTCACTGGCAATCCTTTCCTTGGCGTCACGGGTCCAAATCCAAAACACCTAACCTTCCATTTCATAATGTTATTCATTACGCTTTCATCGCCCTTGCAATATGTTTGATCTGCTCTTTCGCAACTCTGTCATACGCGGTTTTACAATATAAAAGCCTCAGGAATCTCAAAGCATTCTCTCTAATTTCTTCCTTCTTCTCCCAAACCCGTGATTCACTTCATCGGGGTTTGTATAATGTGTTCGAACAGACACGCTTGTCATAATTCACGCACAAAGTGAAATCAAACTAGAAATTTTTCAACAGTTTTTATCGTCATCCCATTAAAATTATAAAAATAACCAAATTGAATGTACTAAAAACACCAAATCTGCTCTCAAAGGTCACACCCGGGAAACAATGCTACGAAAATCATACATGCCATTGTTTTTATTCGTTTATTTGTTTATATTTACAGCCTGTTTAATTAATGAAGAGGCTTCGAACTTGAAATAATGATCGTGTGAAATTAATTATAATTGCCTCCAAAGTCAAGATGATGAGATCATCACTCATTAATAAATTCCACTTTACGTAAAAACTGCAGTTAGAGTTCTGTCACATGATGCGTGTCAAGTCGTCCAAAATACAATGTGGATATCTAAGTATTATTTATGTTTTTTTTTTCTATCAAGAGTTTCAAAAATCAAAAGCAATATGAAAATCCTTGCGCTTGTGGCGATAAGTTTAAAATTGCCTGCAGTGAGGTAGGTATTTGGCGAACACAGAGTAGACATTGCAAAAAAAAACGATTTGGGTAAAAGAGCTACTTTTTCCGATTACAACTATGTTTTTTTTTTTTTACTAAATCGTTTTTTTAACTAAATAATAATTTACTGTATATCCTGACGAGGGAACCATTGGTTTCGAAACATATTGATATTTATTTATTAAATAGTGGTTGATTTGACGGCCTCCGTGGTCGAGGGGTAAGGCTCTCGACTACGAATCCGAAGGTCGCGGGTTCAAATCCCGGCGTGCGCAAGTAATTTTTATTTAATTAATTTGTGTTGTTTCACAATTAATTCGTTCCAGAGTGGAAGATACTCTCAGTATCGCCCTAGTGAAAGACCACCATTCAGAATTGAAAAGTTGCTTGAAATGGCATTTAGCCGTGTTTGGTGACCAGATCTGAATAGCCAGGTATTTCCCCACCTTCCTCTTCCCCTTCTCCTTCCCCTCCCCAATACCTTCAGCCTCACAACATTCCCCAATTGGGAATGCCATAGTCTCACTGGCTCCAGACGGTTGGGAGCAGTTGGGACTCTTGTGAGGTATTCATATAAAAAATAATAATAATAATAATACAAAATTTAATTAAATAATTAAAGTAATTATTAAAAAATTTAAAACATAAAAATATGTATATATATTTTGACACATAAAATAAAACCAAATCAGATCAAAGGTTCTCAATTACGAAATTCGACACAGCAAAGCATTCATACAACCCCGAAGCATTATTTTTAATTATGACTTGTAAAAACGCAGATAAAAGCTGAAAAAAACTTAAGGCAAGTGGAAGAGGTACTAATCTTTTTGTTACAAATCAAGCATGATAATTCATTATTCAAGGCGATCAATTTTCAAACCAAAAAAAATGTCTTAAAAGAATTTTGAGGTCGCTAACTAAACATTCCGAGCATTCGTTTAAAATGAATAATTGTATCGCGATGAACATAAAGTGAAGACATGTAAGTAGGTACCTTTTCAATTAGAAGAACAAATGATTTATTATTATTTTCGCATAGCACAAGATTGTGTCATTGTATCTTAAAAAAACAATACAATTTTCTCACTTTACTTATAATCTCGTTTTAATTGCTTCACGAAATATATTGTCTTATTTTCAGCGTGATTAATGAGAAATGCTAACAATTTGGGTGACTACTTTCACACCTTAGGTAATTTTCTAATTTGGAACGCGTTGATGAGTACAACATTTTAATTGCCAACTCCTTCTACATTCTGGTTAGGTACCATTAAAAATGCCATTACATTGATCTGGGTGTTCACCAAAAATCACCTCATTACCTAAAATGATGACACAAAACATTTTTTTATAGGCCAGCACTCAAAAATGGCCCTAAACGTCACTTTTCAGGTTTATAACTCAAGTGATACCATAAATGATTTATCTGGTAGTTAGGAAAATGTGTAAGGTTTTAAAAGACAAAAATCCTCACACTGACATCTTTAAATTTTACGAAATACATCCAAAAATGTCATCTAAAGTTTGAAAACCAAAACCAGTGAAGGTAATTTTGAACGTTTTATCTAAAATTCAAATACCTACGTATTTCATATAGTATTTAGAAGATTACAGTTTGAGGATTATTGTTTTTTGAAACCTTATACATTTTGTTAATTATCCGCTAAGAATTTACTGATAAATCATCAATAGTATTTAATGAGTTAGCAAACTGCAAACTGTGTATTTTTTGGTGCTGACCGTTAATGTAATAAAAGGCTCCGAAATAATCAAATAAAACCCTTATGAATTTCGTCGTGAATATTGAATAGCATTCTTCTGAAAGAGTAAGGAGGACCAGGTGGATTGTTATTTTGTTTCCTTGAATTACAGGTTTTATTGAGATTAAAAGAGATGCGCAAACCTTTAGGACCGAACCAGTTCTCATGGAGGAGATTTAAACCAGGTTTTAGTGATGGCCTCTAACCTTGACATGGTTATATTTCTATCTGATGAAAGCAAAAGATATTAAGGGGGAAGACTCAAATAAGGCTCTAAATGTCGCTTTACATTCTGCCAACGTAAGCAACACAACAAATAATTTATTCTAGTATGCAAATTCTAAACGGGAAGTTACGAAAATTTCTAAGGTTACCAGTGGCGTAAACTCTTGAACTGTAATCTTTTACATTCCATATGAAATTCCTACTGAAAGACCTTCGAAAGAAACGGACGTCCATTTGCAATTCGATATTGTTGTCAATTTTATCACGAATCTGGGGAGACGGGTATTGATTGTCAACCAACTTACGGAAAGTGGAAATTACATATTTTCGGTTTATTATTTTTATAACCACATTTCTTTCCAACGTCCTTCAAGATAGGGTAAAAATGATTAGTTTATTATACTGCACAATGTGGAAGACTTGCGCAATGGAAAAACACAGACGAACGTCGTACATATCTACAAAGTAATCTGTGCAGACGGTTAAAAGCGATACTAAGTAATGAATGAACTATTTTAAAAATCTATACATTTTTTGTGTTCATATAATCTATAATAGTGACGCCCACGACTGCATATATAAGTATGCCTATCTGTGCCTATCAAAATACGTAGTCTTGGCCGTTATCTTGAATTTCTAGATATTCACACCGATTTGGTTTAAAAACGTTATAAGTTATGTTAGGGGAGTGCTGAACTCAAATCTAATGTCTAAATGCGTAATTTCGACGGTCATTTTGATTTTTTTGAGTTCTCTACCGATTTGGTTCAAAATCGGAATTAAAGTTTTTGGAGGTGCACTGAACACTGAACTAATCTAACCTCAAAATGATAATGATGCATAATCTCACCGGCCATTTTGAATTTTTTCAGTTCTCTACCGATTTCGTTTCGGGATTCGGGTGTTAAGGGGTGCACTAAACTCGAATCTAACATCAAAATTTATAATTTCTGCTTCCATTTTGAATTTCTCTAGTTCTCTACAGATTTCATTCTAAATCAGGATTAGGGTGTTTGGAGGTGCACTGAACTAGGATCTAACGTCAAAATGCTTGATTTCAGCGACCATTTTGATTTTTTTCAGTTCTACATACTCTTGACATGACCCGACTCCAGTATTAGATTCACTTGATCATTCTCTGACTTTCCCGACTTCTTCTACCATTCACTTTCGCGTCAAATATTCTCTATGCAATGGGGTTGGCTCGCGCCCGTCTGGCCAGTGGGATGTTCAGAGTTCAATCATCAGTCGCATTCTATTTTTTTTTTCTTTTTTTTGTGTTTTTCTAAACCACACTGTTTGAATTTTATTAATGTCAATTACTAATAATTAAACGGGAAGCAAACACTTTGCGGTTAGACACAATTATAATTTAAATAAAAAAATATTTGTTTTAAAGATAGTTGGTTTTATAATGTATTCAAATGAAGTGTCAAAACAATTTCTAATTAAAAATATTATTATTATTATATAATTTCATTGCTGAAAATACCTTAGTGTTCTGTGCTTTCAACTGTTGCAACAGTTAAGTCGTCGGTTAGAGTAATGTGAACACTATACTAATTGATTCAAATTAATAAACTAAACACAATACAATGAATAAAGATCGTCTTGTAGTCTAACTGCAAAGTATACAGAATTACCGTTTGAACCCGCGAGTCTTCTATCTGTGAACCTTTTCCTCCGAAGAATATTGTTTTTTTTTTATGTGAATACCGCACAAGCGGTCCAACTGCTCCCTGCCAACTGAAGCCATTGAGACTATAGCATCCCCAATCGGTATGAGACTAAAGGGAATAGGGAGGGGAAGGAGATGGGGAGGATGTAGGTAGAGAAGTAGCAGACTATTCAGATCTGGTCACCAAACACGACTAAAACCATTTAAAGCAGCGTTTCGATTCTTAATGGTGGTCTTTCACCAGGGCGATACTGAGAGTATCCTATATGAACCCGCGATCTTCGGATTCGTAGTCGAGGACCTTACTCCTCGACCACGGGCCGTCAATTAGTATTGATGACTCTTATTTTCATAATCCGTAGAATAAGGTCTGCAGAACCTTTCGCTAAGGAGACTTGCCTACTTTCACTGCGATGTGCGCATTATGTAACATAATTTGTTCCCATCTCAGGGATGCGCAAGTACGATACAAGTTTACCTTTACCGCCGGTACCTATTTACGTGGGTTAATTTTCTGTGGTAGGTACCTAGGCACACATTATTGACTGCGAGTACGTTGAGGTCACTGAAGACATAAATCGATAGAAGTGTTTTGGTGGGTAGGTACTACGAATAACTCTTACATATTATGAAGATCTGCGACACGCAATAAAATTAAATCGTTGTGTTCAATGGGTTCTAAAGCCCCGGTCTATAAATAATGTCGCAGTACCCATATCCACTTGAATCCTATGTTTAAAAAATGTCTGGGCTGCCCGAAAATAAGTAAAATACTACTTCATACCTTCCCGAGTAAAAATAATCGATAAAAATTGTTATTAAAGTGAGCACACTTACGATTTTTCAATAATTAGGGGAAATGCGGGTTATTAATGGGTAAATTCGGTAAAACAAATTAATTTACCTAGGTACATGTTACATGACTTTAGAAAGCTGGTATTCACCAAAAACATTATTATGAAATCGATATCGAATTAAAGATGAAGATTAATTTGTTGGGCTACAGTTGACAATCTTCATTGCGGCCACACGACAACCTCAGTGGTAAGCATTAAGATCTTGAACACATTAAGTTTGTACATTGCAGTTTATTAAAACATTTTAAAAGATCGGCAAGCTTCCTCCCGGAGCAGAAGATTCTTTTGATGGGACCCACCTATAGTCCTGGAGTTACTGGAAAGAGGCCACCATTTAGAATCGAAAGGTTACATGAAATACTTTTTGCAATATTAGTAACTAAAACAGATTACACATTTTTTTTCAATATCGCAAGTTTCCGTTTACCTCTTCTCCATTCCCTCACCCATTTCCATCTACCACCACAAAAATAACCTAAATTCTGGATCCTAAAGTCATTGACTCCGGTAAATTGGAACTAGTGCGGAATCGACAAAAATACAGGTAGGTAGGTTGAATAATAAAAATATTGTCAAATTAAAGTTTTTTTTACTCCGTGTGTGCTATTTAGAACGTAGAATTTCGTTGCTTTGTTAAATTGGCACATCACGTTCGTAATAATTAAGTGAATGTGTGGTCTAATGAAAGGGTGATCCTCTGCGATTGCGATTGGCGATGTTGTTGTGCCATTAGATACTCTGAAGTATGTGAGACTATTGGAAACATTGGAAATTACATTGCGTAAATACGGTGTTACTACATCGGGTGAGTTCAAGCGACGTGCTTCACGGTATTAAGTCCAGCACGTCTATCATTTTACAAACAAGTAATTACCTAGGTATATGGCATATATTTATCTTCTTCCCGTGTGAATTACATTGACGAGTTGACGAGTATTATTTTGGTACCTACTCACTCTTGATAAAATAAACACAGGGGGGGGAATGTGCAAAGCTTTATTTTCCAACTTTGTAAAGCACCCCAGTGGTTTATTTTTCACGAGATGGTGCTTTAAAATTTTTTCAATATTATGTACTTCTCATATTTTATTTTTGTGTCCAAACTGCTTACATAAAATGCTTCCTATACAATTTAAACAAAGATCGGTAGACCTTTTCTAAATACCTACTAAAATCTGATCGAGAGCTAATGAGTAGTAATAAATACTTTTATTATCATATGATATAAACACATAATTTTTTTAAAACCACTCCGGTTTCGGATGTACTCTTCCTTCATCGGGACTATATTAAGATTAATCTAAGATACAAAATAATGACAGACATACATGAATATTTAGGTGTTGGAGTGGGAGCCGATCGGGGAAGGGGTAATTAGGGGTTTTTCGGAGGAACCGAGCGGTTCACTGGAAAAATATTTAGAAGAAGACTATACGAAAAGTTTACTTCTAAATTAAAAGTGCTTCTAAATTATCTATTTTGCCTATTTTATTACGGTGAAGAATTTGAATATCTGTATCTTTATTAAGATGATCGGTTGAAATGAGATGATTGGCAAACTCTGAAAAATTGTTCCGTGATTCTTATGTTTACATTACGGGATGTCTTACCTGTTTAGTGTTTTTTTAGTATTTTACCTATGGAAGAACACGGGTTTAATGTGAGCAGGCAAGTTTTTTGCCAAGTGCAGAAAAGTTGGATATATACAAGATTCTACGCCATTAAGAGGGTTTTTTTTTTAATTTCTGTTATTGTTTGTAGACGTATCGAATAAAAACTTATCAGTGGAAATAAGTTTAAGTTTTTTTTATTTTAAATTTTGTCAATTATGTGGCTGGTGTAACCATTATTTAGAGCTATTTATTTGATTTTTGCTAATTCATTTTCGAAATTATCCGTTGATAGCGGGATTTTGACAAACTTGTGAACCATTGAATAATAGGCTGAATGTGGTACCGGGTGATTTGAAGTGTTATGTATAGTAACATCTCTGAATATTGCTTTACGATAGATGTTAAATTCGATTCTATTATTTAATGAAGTTAATGTTAAATCTAAAAATAAAATCAAATTTATTCAAATCAGCTGTTTCTTACTTCCCCCTTTCCTCAGCTTGTAGGTACAAGTCGAGTATAGTCATATATAGCTGTGCCTACCCTAAGAAAAACAAAGCATAAATGGAAATTAAGAAACTAGTATTTAACATATATAGTAATTAAGAAATTAAGAAACTAGTATTTAATATATATAGTCATAATAAAATAGTTTTTTTTAAATATTCAATGCATAACTGATACTCGAACTTGAAAAACTACACACAGCTTACTTTGGTCATAGACGAATATGTACCCCACTGGTCCCCAGGTAGGTACTATTCACAAATTGCCCCTAGGTTACTACGACTTCCTAATCCTTGTCAGGTTAGCTGGAAAAAAATTTCGCCAGGCAATTGTATATTAAGAAGTGTAAGAAAATTCGATTATAAAACATGTTTTTTATGGTTCTTAATATTTTTTGTCATCTAAGGCAAGGGGCCCATAAGCTGAGACGGTTCCAAAATCTAGCAGGGCATCCATAAAACACCATATCTTCATTTTTAAATTGAACCTAATAGCAGCATCCCAAGTTAACGTAGTCCAGGCAGCATAATTTCAATGTGGCAACAGTTATATAAAATTTATCGAAGGAAGCAATCACTTTGTGGCTTGACATTATAATTTAAATAAAAAATGTTTTTGTTTTAAGCCACTTTATTTTTATACATATTTATGCATGTATACATTAAGCCATTCTGGCATCTATAAACTTAATTGTAACGATTGCCCGGCAATTTATATAGGTAAAACCGCGAGAAACGTAAACATTAGAGTCAAAGAACATATTAGATGCTTAAGTATAGGTTTTTCAGAATTCGCCGAACATTTAATTAATACTAACCATAATTTTGGTAAAAGTACAGGAGTACAATTAATACATAAAAATAGTATAGGCTTGCGCCTTAATAACTTAGAAGCATTAGAAATATCAAAATCAAATAAAAATAATATATGCCAAATTTTAAATAAACAATTAGATTTAACCCAAAGTCCGATTTTAAGGATGTTCCCTTTCTTCCCCTCCCCTCCCCCTACCTCTCTATCTACCGCACTACCCCCCCCCCCACTGTGATGCTCTGTCCTGTTCTACCCTATCGTGCTGTCTCTTTTCCTCACTTTCTCTGTCTCCATTATGATATCTCTGTATTTTAATTTTAGTTTATATGTGTACATTCCTGAAGAAGGTTGAGTCCAACCGAAACCGGTCGAATGCATAAATATGTATAAAAATAAAGTGGCTTAAAACAAAAACATTTTTTATTTAAAAAAAAGTTATGTAAAAGCTTTTAAAAAAATGGCACCTTTGCGCTCTCCGATAAAGCATGATATTTTTTTTCATTTTGCTATGTGCATATTCTAATAATGTTTTTTTCTTTTGCATAGAGATTATCATAACAATTTTGTTAATAAGGAACTCCAGTCCAATTTTTTTTTATAAATAATGACTTTCAAACTTAAATACCAGTATATTTTGTTTTTTTTTTTCTTAAGTTAGTTTATTATCAAATTTCGAAACAAAGATGGGCTTTACCATACATAATTGTATATTGTATTCATGGTAAACCATAACTAAACATAAGTAATAAAATTATGTACCTTTTTAGAGCATTAGCATTGTTATAATATCCGTATTTATAATTGGTTTGATCGTGAATACTCTAATTTCTTTCATGAATATGAGCTGTTATATTTAACAACAATTATAGAGCTTAAAGTCACCCAAATTAAGTTTATATTCGCCAAAACTAAAAAAATGCATATTATAATACAAAACAAAATCGAAAAATATATTTTTTCATACTAATCCAAAAACAGAATGCTCACGTGGCGTCAGATGTTCCAAATACAATGGTACCAATATAACACAGTGTTTTGATCTATACGATTATATATTTTTAAAGTCATTACATTTTTCACTGGAGTCCATTATTATAATATTTTTTATTATTTGTTACGGTTTGTAAATTTCTCCAAAATACTAACTAACCATCACGCCGTTTCTCCGCAGGGGTAGGCAGAGAGGACGGACCGCCAAACAACTCGATCTTGGCAAACACTTCTTGCTTCATTCACATTCATACAACGCCTCATACATTCTCTTCTGTTATTCCGACTTCTGATATGGCCTGACTCGAGTATTTGATCCACTTGATCGTGCCATGTCTTCCTCGGGCGTCCCCGGCTTCTTTTTCCATTCACATTCGCGTCATATATTCTCCTTACACTCCTTTCTTCGTTCATTCGCTCTACATGCCCAAACCATCTAAGCGTCCCTTTCTTAATCTTGCTCACTACGCTTACATCAGTCTCGCATTCTTTACGAATCTCAACATTTTTCACTCGATCATACATGGTTTTACCGAACATTCGTCTCAGGGATCTCAGCAGGGATCTCGCAGGGATCTCAAAATAAGCAGTTAAAAAAATAAAACGTTTCTAATATTCAATCCACCCCCAAGGAAAGGTTCTTATTTCTTATGCTACATGTAATGAACCTTGATCCACCTTGATATAGCCTTTTGTAATCAACTAAAATAAATGACCGAATTCACCGAAATATTTAGATTTAAAATGTGCATTTTAAATAATAGGAATTCCCAGATTAGACCGGCCATAAAATAAATTTAGTACAAAGGCTAGCCGAACCTATTGTTAGGAAAAATCGTAACTAAAATAATATAATCTTAACTGCTATTTTGGGAAAGCCCGCAATTCCGTTGGAATTTTATGAGACGGCAAACAACACCTCAAAGGAATTGAGCCGAACGACGGAACAAAAGGCCGCTGAACAATGCGGATTAAAAGATAATACCTACAGGTAGACAGGTAGACAGAAGGACAGTGGGCTCTAGGAGACAGTCGATTGCAAGAGTCCGCCCAGGACGGAGAGTCGGTTGCAGTAGTCCGCCCAGGACACACAGCCAAGTGAAACCTTCCACCCAGGAAGGTTCCTATTCTCGCTCCTTGGAGAGGCTGCCCAGGTCCTCTGACGACGAGGGAATTCTACGCTTCCATCCCAGAAGGAAGTTACTGATCTTCGCCCTTCGGAGATCAACATCGGAGACCGCCCATGCCTCTGATTATCGCCGCGTTGCACCTACTCCCGATCCGGAGGTACACGAATACGTAGTGCGAACGCGAGGACTCTACATACAACGCAGCCACTGGACCCTGGACATCCATCACCAAAAAGGGAAGTGCCTGACTCTAAAGACTTTAACAGTAGAATTAAGTAATTACCTAAACCAGTGAACCTCTAATTTTAAGTACAAAGACTTTAACAGTAGAATTAAGTAATTCGGTATCTAGTTTTATTGAATTGTCTTATTAAGTTTTACTCTAGTTTTAAGACTAAACCCACGTATATAAAAATAAATTACTTGTTACTACCTAAGATCGCATTTCTATTCCTCCCTTTTTGCGTTATTCCTAGAATAATACCAACTGCCCGACGCACCGTCATATCAACCTCAAAAAAATAATTAAAAAATTTAATTTCGGCACTTTTAGGTAGGCACCAACGTTTCCGAAGAAGAAGAATAATGGCGGGTTTTTTGACATTTACGTTCAAAAGATTTAAACGAACAAGTGATAAGTTTGAAAAGTAGGTTATTTGTTGTTTGTTAGTAGATGATTATTGTCTTATAATTCGTTGTATTGCTGATTTTTATACCGATTTCTCCAGTAATCGCTGAATAATCTACAATGTCATTTGAAAATCATTATCTGACATGTCTCTTCAAGGAAACTAACGACAGTTCCAGTTCGGCAGAAATTTGTTCTTCTATGCGAAATTCCCTCGTAAGACTTCATACAGAAAGTTTACAGAAGTAAGTAATTAATTAGTATTTGCCACTACTAAACTACGTATAGGAAGAAAATAATATATCCTAGCTTTTCTCTGACAATAATTTTTCAACCATCCGACTTTATGTTTTTAATTTGAGACAGTTAAATTAATTTCCCTTGTCAACAATTATTTTGTATTAATTTGCAGGTTAAGTAACACATCTACAAACCTGATACTTGAACAGAGACTACCTGAATATTCGAAGTTTTTCAATGACAATGTTGAAGACAGTATTCTGGGACCCATCGATTCGCTTCTCAGAGGAAAAATACACACAAGGCATTGTTCGGCTTGGAAAAGCAGTCTCAGGTTAGATGCTATTTAATTTTCAAAATTAATTTGGCAAGGTCAAATTAAAATTTTTCACAGTTTTTGTAATATGGTGTAGTTAAAACTTCTGTTTTATTTTTGCAGCTCATCTAATTTTGATGCATTGAATGTTGTTGGAAGGCCTACTGAATTAGGTGCACATTGTAGTTTGAATAAAAACCTTCCATGTAAATCTGATTTGATCTCAAAAGCTGATATTCATATTCTTTTAGAGAAAAAGAAGCAAATAAATGATATTATACAACCGAGTAATAATGCAAACATTGCTCAAAGTTATAACCCAAAAATTCAACCTGGCGGAATGACATTTTTTAGCCCTCCACAGCATAATAATCAAGGTTCTGATAATAGTTATGAAAATAAAGCAAATGAATATAAGTCTAATGTCAACGGACAAAGTTCCAGCAATATTCAAAAGACATTTCAATATGCCCAAGCAAAATCTGTTTTGAAACCAATGAATAATTCTTACCAACCCAGCAATTTCGCTAGAACTAATTCATTTGAAAATTCTGCTCCGCGGGGTAACCAATGTAATTCCAATAACCAGTCTTACAATACCAACAATCAATCGTTTAATTCTAAAAATCCATCTTACAATCACTCTTTCAATTCCAACAATGTCAACAATCCGCCTATCAATGAAACAGTTCCGTCGCATCAGAATTCGTTTAGAACAGCTCGTTCGGAACTCCAAATACAAAATAAAAAGAAGTATGGAAACTCCAACCAAAACTACCAGCAAATACCAGAAAATAACACAGTTAAGCGAAGCCTTGGCACCACCAGATCTTCAATTCAGAGCAAGTTTGTTCCTCCTCTTTCATCTGGGTAAGGACCTAGTCACCTAATTCATATTATATATTTCTTACCTATTTAAAAAAAAAATTAAAACATTCTAGTAGAACTAACACGCTTAACTTTGCAGGTATCGAAAAGAAGATCTAATTATTTAACTACTTTTTAAATTCATATGTTTTTATATGCCACCGTCTGCAAAGTTAACTGTGTTAAGCTGTGCCTACATTTTTCTGTAAGATTTAGGTAGGTACTACCTAATAATTTATCATTCTCCTCTTTGGGCCCACAGTATCATATACGATACTCAAAATCTATTTCATAAATATTCTTTGATGATAATGTTTATCAACCCAGACCCTAGGCATCAGTTTTACTGACATGCCTGCTTTATCTAATACTTCGGGTCTGGGTTGATAAACATTATCAGCAAAGAATATTTATGAAATATATCTTGAGTATCGTATATGATACCGTTGGCCCGAAGAGGTTATGGTACTGGTTAAACTTGCAGCATCTTCTAAATTTGAATTTTCACTGCAATAAACAAAGGAAGGGAAAATTGACGGGTTTTATAGTTTGCCTTCCCCCTTTACTAATTTTTAATTTTATTTATTAATTTTATTTTTTAATTTTAGTACATAATACAGACAATATGCCCAAAACTTACATACATGAAGGTTTACATAGCAATAATCAATAAGTACAATAAACAACAACAAACATTATCTCCCAAAAATGATGATATGAATGAAAAAGAAGTGAAAGATCAAAAATATATTATAAATTAGGTGTATAAACTAACTCCTTATCGTCACCTGTGCTGGTGGTACACTGTTTTGATACTTAATAAAGGGCATCATCACATTATCAGTTTGATAATAATGGTAAAAACTTTTTTTTTAAATTGATTAATTGTGTCATTAAAAATGTCTATTTCATTATTAGAGCAGTGTATAGTATCGTAATTTCTTAATATCCTCCGTAAAGGAGAGAAATATCCCTTATTTGTGTGATAGGCTTTAATATAAAAAATGTTTTTTTATCCTCCTTTTTGGCATAATGTAGATTTGTGATAAAATGTTTGGTGTATCAATTGATGCATGCATAATTTTGTACAAAAGGAATAAATCAGAAAGTTTACGTCTGACTGACAGAGATTGTAGTTTATAGTCTGAAATTCGATCACTATACGTTCCAAATTGATCAGAAAAACCTTTACGATATGCAATCACACAGGTTAATTTTCTAGCTAATATAAAATACCATAGATATACATATATATATATAATACGTGCAGCTTCTGACATTTTCCATACATTGAGATGGCAACACATGACTTTACTGCTTTTAAAAAATAAAAAGAGGCTATTAGGTTTGTATTAACAGTTATAAGTCTGGCCACTCGACGCTCGCGCTCGGTCTGGTGGTTTAGAAAAGGAATAAAATACTTATTTAATAAGTTGTGAGAAATTTCTCGTTTACAAATTGGAGAAATTCAACAGGTTCCAAACTGCAGACAACATGTTTGTTTAAGATGTTTGTATAATCGTATTTTTCTTTCTAGAAATGAAGAAGCGCCAAAAGAGAGTGAAGAAGTGGAAGATGAAAGATTAAAACACATCGATCCTAAAATGGTGGAACTCATCAAGAACGAAATTATAGATTCAAGTGCTCCTATAGGTAATCCTATTTTTCTTTATGTTCCACGGGAGGACTCACGAACGCTTTAAAATTGTCAACTTTGACACTATAAAGGTTTTTATCAACGTCATTGGAGTAGTCGACACTCGCTAATATAACAGTTGACATCGACTAAAATATATGTAATTAGTTTATAGCTCCCGTTTGCTCCCTATGTAAAGTTGTTTATCAGACGATCAACAAGGAAAACAAAATTTTTGCACCGAAATCAAAGTTATTGGCTGCTTTTTAATGCATGGAGACATATTTAAACTTTCAAAGAAACAAAGTTTTGACTGTTGTTCAGGATTATGGCTAATGACTATAGGTCAAAAAACAAACAGTGAATGCCTTAAATTATTATTGAATTCAGTTTTGCAAAAGTGACTCGTTTGAATTTGAAATTTCAAAATGATACGTAAAATTATTTGTACTACCATTGTAAGTTGATTTTTAACCGGTATTGATATATTTAGAGATATATTAAGCAACTCCGGGCTTGCTAGCAATATTGATTGATATCGACAGCTTAGTTTGTCGTTTCGATCATGCTTATTTGTCGATATGGCCATGCTAGGCCCCCGGGGCCTCCTATAGTTGTACAGATAATTGAAAGCACAAGTGGATGAAGGGGTAATATTATATTAAAAAATCCTTTTTTGCATGGATGAAGCTGTTATGTACACATTTTTACTAAAAAAACAATCATTTTCACATATTTTACGAAATAGTCGTTAATATGGAAATTCTTAGTAATCACTTTGACTTACCAGAACTTAAATTATTAAACTGAGAAAAATACTTTCAAAAAGTTTCATTTTTTAATATAACCCCTTCATCCATTCTTCAATTGACTATTATGATTCTTATAAGCTGCAGTTAAAATTTACGCGAATACATCATGAATGTGTGCCAAGACAGAGTTGTGTGGCAGTCTATCCTCGGCCTATCCCCCTGGAGAAACGGCGTGATGGTTAGTTAGTTATAATCACCACATACAAACACCAATACAGTGAGAATCTCTTATAAGGTTTTCCAAATAACCAGGAAAAAACTTCTTATGTGGGAATACCTTTAAATTAGGCCATGCTTCAAGAAATTGAAAAAAAAGAAAACTTAGATATGTGGGAACTACGTGTGTGTTTCATTGTATATTTAAAAAATTGTAGGTTGGGATGATATAGCGGGGCTGGAGTTTGCCAAGACAGCCATCCAGGAGGCCGTGGTGTGGCCTCTGCTGCGGCCGGATATCTTCACGGGCCTGCGGAGGCCCCCCAAGGGCATCCTGCTATTCGGACCACCAGGAACGGGAAAAACTTTGATCGGTAAAACATTATTATAGATTTTCATTGTGTGAAACTAACATTTCTTATCATAAACTTTGCCTATTTTTTTTGCCTAGGAATTCTAGGTCAATTCCACTATTTTTAGTTCATTATATCATTTCCATTATGAGCTATGAAGCTTTGTAAAATTGAATGCTGTAAATGTGTACATAGTATAATTTTTAGTTGCTGTTTTTTGTCACAAGATATTTATGATAATCTTCCCAAAAAATGTTACTTAATAAATGATGGCTATAATAAGGAATGTTGCGGAGTTTTCTATTTGTTTTTCCTTTCCAATATTATGATAACCTATAAATGTTTGGTTGCAGGTAAATGCATTGCGTCATCGTGCTGCGCAACCTTCTTCAGCATCAGTGCATCCTCGCTGACTTCCAAGTGGATTGGGGACGGAGAGAAAATGGTCCGTGCCCTGTTTGCTGTGGCCAGGTGCTACCAACCAGCGGCAAGTATTATATCACCATTTTCTATTTTAGTTAAATAACATATTGAAATAAAATTAGATTTTCTCCAATATTTCCATTAAAAAAAAAACTAAACATTCCACTTTTACAAGTCTAGTCTTGTTTTATAAAGAAGTTAATTTGACATAATGTATTTGTTTTACCATTAAAGTGTTTATTATTATATTATGTATTTTATTTTATGTGAGTAGCGAGAATTAAAATATTGTCAGGTTACATTTTATTTTTAATGTGAATACCGCACAAGAGACCCTCATCAACTGCTCCCAACCGTCTGAAACTAGTGAGACTATGGCATCTCCAATTGGGGCATGTTGTGAGGCTGAAGGTACTGGGGATGGGATGGAGATAGGGAAGAGAAAGGTGGGGAAGTGATAAATACATATCTTCATTCCGGGAATGTTTGTCTTTCTTTCACAACAAATAAATTTATGTTTTATTTGGTTATTTCACAGGTTGTATTCATTGATGAAATTGATTCGCTCCTGACCCAAAGAAGTGATTCAGAACATGAAGCCACCCGTAGAATCAAAACTGAATTTTTGGTCCAACTGGATGGTGCAGCTACAGGTAAATTACAATGAATAATTATTATTATCAGAAAATCTGATAATAATGACTTAAGTATGCTGTTATTCTGCATGGATGCTGATTCTACAAAATAAATGCATATATACCAGTGGCGTGCACATAATGAATTTCGAAAGAAACCTGCACTCATTAATTCAATTGGCCACAAAAATCAACAGACGATGATAATAATATGAAAAAAAAAATTTAAACTAGCCCGAAAATCTAATCTCATCTAACCTAATCAATAATTTATTCATTGAATAATAAATTAATTAAGTAACAATAACAAAATTAAATAACAATCATCTCATTTCAACCAATAATATTTTAATAAAGGTAGATCGAGTTCAAATTCTTAACTGTAATAATAAAGGCAAAAAATTAGGTAATTTAGAAGCACAATCATTTAGAAAATCCCTAAATAATAATTCTAGTACATATATTGAATAATCAAGTAATTTTATCTTTTAGATATTTTTCCACTGAATCGCTTTGTTCTTCGGAAAAAAACCACTAATTACCCCTTCCCCTTTGGTCGGCTCCCACTTCAACACCTAAATATTCACTTATGTCTATCATTGTTTTATATCGTAGTTTAGTTTCCTAACGAGGGAGGGGTACTTCCAAAACCGGTTGAGATTATTATATTAAATTGAAGTGGTTCAAAACAAATGTATGTGTTTAAATTATAATTATTGCCAGCCACAAAATAAATGCTTTTTATGAATATATAAAGTATATTATTTAAAAAAAAAAAAAGAGTTTGTTAGGTTAGGTGTGATAGGGTTTTCAGGCTAGTTTTTTTTTGTGCTTTTAAAAACTTTATATCAACTTTAAAATGTGTGCCAATTCATACGTGTGTTGATTTATCATGGAACCGCTTTGTTTGTAGAGAGCTCGATCAGTCATATGTCATACTGTAGCATTACAGCAGTACCCATCTTTATCTATGAGAATTCGTAGCCGCCGGATTAACCGTAGCGTAGACGTGGGTATTCCCATCTCGGTGGTAAAGGTTTGTCCTGGCTCTCTGGTTGAATAAATTTTCAAATATTCAATGCACAATTTATTCATATAGGTACCCGAACATGAAAAACTTCCCACAGCCTACCTTTGGCCATAGAGAAATGCACGCCACTGATATGTACATATATATTTTGTCTAGAAAAAGCTAGAAGAAAATATTTAATAAGATCAGGCAGTCCAAGCATCATCGTAGACAGAAACTCAGTGAGGGAGTTAGTAGAACTATTAACAGGACACTGCCACCTCAGGAGACATGTGCAGCTGTTGGCAGTGGAGATCACTCATATTTGTAGGAAATGCCAAGTCTCATTGATTTTTCTACATCTACAGTGACAATGTGCCATTTTGATGATAAAAGAGATACCTGAAAAGCCATTTTGTAGAACTAGGGGACATTGGCAAACACAAATGACGACCCTGGTGTACTTTATTAACTGTTAAAGTGCGGTGCTTGTGCAAGCGTTTGTTATGTAAATTGCGACACAGCTCTCAGGCTCTGCATTCTTTAGTGTGCGTCTGTTGATCCTCAGAAGAGCACGTGTTCCATTTGAAAGTGTCATATTGCGGTTAGCGTGTCTCTTAATATATTTATTGTTTATCCTGTTATAATAAATTGAATCACCATGATAAATTTCACCATGTCAGATATTAATTAGTTCTATTGCGGACGATGTATCAAATGACAGCAACATTATGGACATCGAGACCTTTGATCTGACAAATGCAGACAGTGATGACGGAAGTGCCAATATTGGTCATCGCAATAAAATAATGCGAATAGCAAGTGAATTTTCCTAATATGCGCCCGTTGTAAGAATGGGCCACATGGCTTTGCATGGGGAAACACAATTGTGAAGCGACATAATTTTATATTTTTTAATGTATTTATAGTTGTACTTTTGTATTAGATGTATACTTGCCATTCTCTATATGTTTAATTGCAAAAAGAATCATTAAATTTCGTTGATATTTGTCTAAACTATTGTATTTTTATACAATAACATGTTATTTTTCTAATAAAATAAAATATCTATAGCAATTTACGTACCTACTTGCAAAATAGGTACAGCGTTAAAACGGTTAAGATACTAGCCTACTATCAAATGAATAAGATGGAACATGGAAGATAGCAAAACAGGCCCGGGCATTTATGAGGGCCATGAAAAGAGATCAGATCAGATATTTCAAAGATGGCATGGCAATACTCAGCAAACACATGTTTCCGTTAATTGGACATTATAGCGGCAGAATAATTCCATAGTGACAATTGGTAAAATATTGTGTTTTAGGTGATGAAGACCGTCTTTTAGTAATCGGAGCGACTAACCGACCACAGGAACTTGATGAAGCTGCTCGGAGGCGTCTGGTGAAACGGTTATATATCCCCCTGCCAGATGTGAATGTTAGTACTGCATTTTTTTTTTACAATTATAATTATTAGTGAGGCTTGAAAGGCTGGTAACTTACAATAATTGTCATCCATATTATGTTATAAAGACTGAAACTGTTGTCGTACCAGACGTAATGGCACACAAACGAACTGTATGGGGCAGCTGATCCCTATCTGCGGAGAGGGCTGGGAGGGGAGAAAGCATGACCTACCCTTCCCTCTGCAAGGAGGAACGGTACTGACGACAAGACCCTTATTTACGAATTTTGTAATTCTGCTGGCTTCGTCTGTGTGACATTGCTTGGTCTGGGTCCAGTGCGAGGCAGTAGTCCGATGGAGGTCCAAGGTAAGCGGTGGTCAGAAGAAAAGAAGGCGAGTAGATGAGAAGTAAGAGCGGGCAGTGGAGAGAGAAAGCGTCTTGTCAGGCGGGCGATTGAAGGCTAACTAACTCGAATTGGTTTTCGCAGGCTATTTGAGGTAGTCTACGATGCGCCCACCTACAGCGCTCTGTGGTTGCCCGACCTTTCCCACCGCCGTACTGCTCTGATGCTTTATTCAAGTCATTCACTTTCTGAGCGGCAATGCGAACAAATTACGCAGACATGCGAATAGACTGCCCAGCTACATTAAGAGATCAGGAATCGGGTGCATTCGCGGACAGTGAAGCAATATTTATTTTCCATTGACCCGACTCCCTTACAAATTAGAACATAATATCAACAATCTATACAGAACAAATGTGATGACCAAAATGGCCGCATCATAACATTCTGGAAGAGGCAATCACGTCCGACAGCTGTTACAAAAATTTCTTCGACAATCTATTCAAGATTTAATTAATAATAATATTTGATTTAAACAAGCAGCTCATTCCCATTCGCCAAAACAAAACTATGTTTATATAATTAGTGTTCAGTGGGCACCCCCTTTTTTGGGGTATATTGTATGGCTGAAGGAAGTGGGGAAAGGGGAAGGTTTGGAAGAATCTGGCTATCTAGATTTGGTCACTAAACACAGCCATTTCAAGCAAATTTTCAATTCTAAATGATGATGTTTCACTGGGACAATACTGAGAGTATGTACCATCCTCGTTACCTTGCATGCAGTGCTCCAACGATGTTTGGCTGTTGCCGCATCCACAGTTTCGCCTCCCCCACGAGGCGCCGGGTCGCTGGTCTCAAGGAAAGACTCAGTAAAAGCATCAACTCCATCGGACGAGCATCCTCTAACGCAATGAAGCAAAACTTTTTTAGCTGGCAGGCCAATTTATCAATTTTTTTTTTAAATTTTCAAATTGTGATAATTGTTTCCAGCGTCCTAACCGTCCGAAGTCGTATACCTATTATAAATCATAAATTTAACTACGTAAATACTTACCTAACATATCGCATTTCATAATAACAGTAACTTATTCCTAAATCTTTAGATGCCATATCAAAAAAATTAAAAATATAACATTATGTTAGGGTTTTCAGATTAAATTTGGTCGGGTGATCATTTTGTATTTTGTAAAACAGTAATCAGAAAAGTAAGTTTAAAAGAGTTTACCTCTTTTATTAATATTTTATAGATATAGTGCATACACATATTATTATCATAAAGCATTCAAGTTGTACAAAAAGCAGGTCCAAGTATTTTGCGCATCTGATTTTTTTCAACCATTATACGTAAGAATATGGTGTCCAGAATTGAAAAATAAACAAAATAATACGTATTTACGAAAAATAAAACTTTGACTTACAATTGATAGGTTACTTCAAGCTCGATCTATTTAAGATGGCATTTTTTTTTAACAATAAATTTTTACACACCAAAAGTTCCACTTCATTCTTTATGTACAATATTTACAAGCCTACATATTTTTTTATATTTTTGAATTAATGTTTAAAAACACCAACTGCCGCACTTTTCCAGTCTTAAGACTGCACCTGCGGTCGGATATGATCTGTCCAGTTTTGGGAAAAATTCATTCACATGGAACGGAGGTTGCTACAATACCACATTGTTCAATGAAGATTTTTTTTAAATTAGGAAAATATATTTCATGTTCCTTCCACCATTTCAGGGGACAACTTTTTCTATCGAGAAGATCCATTTTAAGATACATGTTTAGTTCTTTTTGGAATTTACTGGTTGGATCATTCAATGGCTTAATATTCTCCGCTACTGAGTTTATTGCATTCCAAAATGACAGCGGTTCATCTAACGATTTGGCTTGATTTTCCGAAATCTCTTGCGAAAAGTCTTGTCGCGTCGCAGCGAGTCCGCCGGGTGGGGATGTGGAGGGGGAAGATCAAGCTATACGATCCAGAATTTAAAAAAATATTTTAATTTTAATTTCCCTATTTAAAAAAAAAATAGGGAAACTTATTTTACGGACAACCCTCGTAATAGGAGCTTCTGCACATCCAACATTAGAAACCGTTCTGAGTTGTCCAACTTCGTTAGATGTAGTAGTTCCAAATGAACAAAATTCTGTCGGGTGCTTGTTCTTTAAATGGCTTTTTAAATTTGAAATTGTTGATTTGTATGACACTGCATGCTTACAAAAATTACATTTTGCGATTTTTGTATTTTCGTCAGATTGGAAATAATTCTACAAATCACTTAAATAATTAATAGATAATTCTTCGCCATTATATTATGCACTTAGGAAGTCACTTCACTCAATTAATTATTTCCAATTCAAACACAATAACCCTTTAATACTTTATAGTAAGTATAATAATTACTTATTATTTTTCACTTTCTATAATACATGAATCTTATTTCACAAATTTATTTATTAACAAGTCAATCTTCACTAAAACTGAAAACAAGTAGTAAACACTGTTTTCTATGTATTATTATATTATACTACGTTTCAAATAAGTCTAGACGTCGAATTATATGCACTAATAATATTTTAAATCAGTAAAATAAAATATTAATTTATGTAGGTATTATACAATATTTTTCGTCATAATATTGTCTACTAAAAAAATATACTCCATTCTATTGATATTAACTATTAAAATTCATAACGCACTATAAATTATTAATAAATTCCAATCCAACCTCAATTATTTGCAAAATAGGTGTTTTCAATTCTGATATAAAGTAAAAATATCAAAACAGATCTAATATAGCGCGACAAGTCAGTACAATCAAACTAAACGATGGATACGACACTAAACAGCAAAAAGGAACAAATAATGATCCCAATCGTATCAGGGAATCCCTTGTAACGGGGAATATCCCGCATACACAGTAATAATAATCCTGTAACATCGTTGAAATTTTTGGCGCCAATAGTGTTAAAAAGAGGTACCCAGCTTACTGCGTTGCAAAATATTCACATGTTGAAATTATATTCCAACAGGCGTTATAAATATTAGGATTGATAAATACTAATATTTCTAACGCCTGTTAGAAATATTAGAATTGATAAATATCGCTAAATGCCATTTTTTTGCTTCCCAACGATAGACTTCCTTGACGCTTGGCGCTACGTATCGGCCGTTTGGAATACGGAAATCCAAAACAAACGTATAGTAAGGAAGGTACATAACCAAAAGACCATTCCAAATATCGCATACCATTGCTCACGATGTGTAAACTGTTAACCCTTTTTTTGGCAATAATACTGATATAACGGGTGCATGTATAGCAGGTTGACTCGTTGACTGCGTTGAAAAATATTAGTTTTGATAAATATTAGTTTTGATAAATTCTGCTAAATGCTATTTTTTGCTTCCCAATGATAGACTTCCTTGACGCTACGTATCGGCCGTTTGGAATACGGAAATCCAAAACAAACGTCTAGTAGGAAGGTCATAAAAAGACCATTCCAAATATCGCATAATATCGTTCACGAAGTGTAAACTGTTAACCCTTTTTTTGGCGATAATACTGATAAAACAATAGGTACCTGGCCATCTGATTCGTTGACTCCATTGGGAAATATTTACAATTCGATATTATATTCAATTTATTAACTGTTAATGCTATATTTTTTCAATAGCGTTATATGTTGATGGCATTTAGCTATTATTTTCAACGGCTAGTTATAATTTGATACAGTACTAGTACCCACCCCTTTAAAATGGAACTCATTAATGTCAAACCGGCAAATTAATGCTGTTGATTTTATTTATTTTGTTTAGCCAGGTGGGCCACTCGAAATGCATGAGCAGCTCTATTTATTTTATATTTTTAAACCATTTTAAAGTTTCAAAATAACAAACAAATTAACATAAAAATATTTAAAAAAACTCCTAATGAATTTCCTTTTTTTTAGTTTGTCAACGGGGAGTTATTAATGGGAATGGCAGAGATTGCAGGATGTCTTTGTGTACAGAACCTGACATTAATTAATTGACTTCTACATAATTGTTTTCTTCTAATTTTTTTTGTTTGTTTGGCGCGTGTCATTATTGTTTTGTTTTATTGACTAGCATTATTGTTTTTACACATTTTTCACCCGTATTGCATGTACGAGTATAAGCTGGGATTGGGATTACACAATTTTGAATAAAGAATTTATGTATTATTATGATTTTTACTAGGCCCGCCAGCAGATAGTGCACCGCCTGATGAGTTCGGAGCGGAACTCCCTGACAGAGGAGGACATGGGTATGGTGGCGCGCCTGGCCGACGGCTTCTCGGGGGCCGACATGCGCTCGCTGTGCTCCGAGGCGGCCCTGGGACCCATTAGGGCTGTGCCCCTGTCGCAGATCACCAACATTCAGTGCGATCAGGTCATTGTTTATTTCACTCACTTGCTTTGTATCAGTTACAGTTATCAGTTCTTTACATTTTATTCGTCAATGTATCAATAATTCTAAAATTAACTTTAAATATATGTACATACTTACCTACATAATATGTATATTACTCAACTCAATTTTTATTAAAAACCCGCTAATTGTCGATTTAATCATCAATCAAACGGGACAATTGAAACAACCCCCAACCTTAATCGTAAACTCTTTAAATGCTTGAATACTTCTGCGAGCTACAATTTTCAATAATAGAATGTGTCCCCCGAATAATGTTGAAAGCGCCAAAATCGTAAAGTGATTTTTTTTGTGGAATATCTTGGGCCTAGATTTATCTTAGATTTGTCTTATTATATAAGGTGTCCGGGGGTAAAGTACATTAACTTCGGGGGGTGATTCTACATGATCGTACAAGTAAAAAAGATAAATAACTTTTTTGAAATTCTAACATTAGTACTTTCAGATAGCATTCAAAGTTCGCTCACCTGCGCCATTCAGTCGAATAATGTTGCTTTGCACCCTGTCATTCGCAACGTTCTTCCTAGTATTTCAAATATAGGATCTCATAAAAGTTCACAAACTTAAAAAGCTTTTATAAGACCCTACCCGCTAAATGTTTGAAATACATACTTTTTATTTTTTCCTCAATAAGAAAAGGTTTTTAGTTTTTATATATATTAATATTTTCTGAGATTTTTTGAGGATATTCAATATTTAAAAATATTTTGTAAAACATACTTAGAACGGTCAGAAAAAGGATTATATTATTTATCTCATTGCTCAATAATATTATCATTATTTCGGAATAATAATTATTCCACTCACCCTTAACCACTCATCGTCACTTTGGTTTTAAAAACCAATCAAATTTACCTGAGCACGTGCATTCCTACAAAGGGTATCCTTATGACAGTTATGCACAACCTTTTTAGCACAGGCTTACTTACTTATCAAATGCAGCTCGTGACCTACAATTGGATTTTTTGTTGAATATTTTCGACGTAAATTGCGGGAAAAAAACGTAAAAATCGGGTAATAAATGTACTAAAATACATCGGGACTGAAATAATAATACGTAATTGGCGGGAAAAAGTTAAATCCGGGGACGTAAAATACGGGTTTCACTGTATTTAAATATCAACTTTGAAACGAGGAATGATTTTCAAGCTAATGTCAGGATGTCAAGGTACCTTCAACTTGCATCATTATCAACACTGCTAATGCAGCCTATAGCCCAATTTTTTATTTTTTTACATTATAACCTTCAGCATGCCAAGATGCAAAACAAACCTTGCGTCGCCATGAGGAGTAACTCGTTACCCCCACGCATTTTATCAATATAATGCAATTTTTTTACATTTATTCAGAAATTTTATTTCAAATTCTTCTTATGACTTACACATTTAACTTCTAGTGCGCCGAGATCGCCCATCGGATACTCAAAATTTGTTTCTGTTGAACTCCGGTGTATCCAATATGCTAAGTTAAAAAAAAAATTATCTTCGTATATACGTAGAATATAAGTAGCTATTCTGGCGAAATGACTGATTATAGATATATACATTTTTAGATCTAAACACATTTTCTGGTAAGATGTTCAATTTACAAAAATATCATTTTGCAAAAAACAAGTAAGTTATTACAAAAATAGACTCAGCCGGTGCATGGCGGGGCACATGCAAAATTTTACCCTCGGCATCTTACGGAAATATTAGGATGTGAGAGATCAGCGTTCCAAAGGTTTATGTGTTCTCATGAAAAAAATTATAATATGGTTAATTTTATTAAAAAAAACTCTACATTCATTAATGAATGTGGCCTTCGCCCGGTAGCTGGGGATCTACTGATTGACCACGTGTAAGAATATTTGCCAACTGCTGGCGGACCAGCAGCCGATTACCTTACCCTCATACAGTTTTAGTAATAGTGTGAGAGACTGAGATGGCGCACACCACCCACCACTGTGGGAGTAGAATGGCGGAAATGTGTAGCTGAGGGTATGGTTCCAGCCCACAAGAAATCTTATTTGTGGCAAGAAATGATGCCTACACATAAAAAAAATCTATTTAATCTAGTACTTAACTTTATTTTTTTTCAATGGTAGATTACGAGTTTATAGGTTTTGTGGGAATACAAAAAATACCAAAACTATAAGGTCTCTATTTAAAACAATGCATTACCCCTCTTAGCAACGGGAAGGTAAACTCCACACATAATTAATTAAATAATTTCCCTCAGAGCTTATGTCATCTTTGGGGATGCTGTGTCGGGGGTATTTTAAAGGAGAGGAAATTCTGAGATGGAAAAAAGGTTTGAGGGGTGGGTAGAAATCTGGGGGTTAGTGTATCCAGGAGCCAGGAGTAACTGACATATTAATTCATCCCTCCCACCGCGGTGCAAGGCGAGGGGTCGAGGGAGTCCAGGTGGAGAGGTCAAGGGGTCTCCCTCAACCGGCCTCATCCTATGAGCCCGAGCACCCCTGCTAAGCCACCTGCTGTAGTGAACCACTTGGGGTGACCTATGGCAGACGTGTCGGTTATACAATTAATGGTTCCCAGGGCGGCAGTACCCATACCCGCCACTGATCTCTTCAGTAATATATACTTTGTCTAATTTCAGGTGCGACCGGTCAGCGTTGACGACTTTAAAAATGCCCTGGGCAGAGTAAGACCAAGTGTCTCTGGAAATGATCTGGAGCACTATATTGTTTGGGATAAAACCTATGGCTCCGGATCTCAACGTTCTTAAAAGCAGCAGCCCTATAGAAATGACCAAACTGATATTTATTTTAAATTGTTACATCATTCATTTTCAATTAAAAAAAACACACAAAATTGTTGTTAAAAATTTGTTTGTCTCTTCTGCATATTTTTTATTTTGATATAACATCTAATAGACGTTTCTTTGTTATGTACATTTTGAAAATAGTAAAATCTTTTCTATGCAATTTCCTAGCTTAACTAACTAACTAACCATCACGCCGTTTCTCCGCAGGGGTAGGCAGAGAGGACGGACCGCTAAACAACTCGATCTTGGCATACACTTCTTGCTTCATTCACATTCATACAACGCCTCATACATTCTCTTCTGTTATTCCGACTTCTGACATGGCCCGACTCGAGTATTTGATTCACTTGATCGTGCCATGTCTTCCTTGGGCGTCCCCGGCTTGTTCTTCCATTCACAATCGCGCCATATATTCTCCTTACACTCCTTTCTTCGTTCATTCGCTCTACATGTCCGAACCATCTAAGCGTCCCTTTCTTAATCTTGCTCACTACGCTTACATCAGCCTTGCATTCTTTACGAATATTGACATTTTTCACACGATCATACATGGTTTTACCACACATTCGTCTCAGAGATCTCATTTCTACAGCATTCAGTCTACTTTCATCCTTCCTCTGCCAGTTCCATGCCTCACTGCCATACATCAGAGTTGGTATCAGCACTCCATTGTGGACTGCTAGTTTCGCTTCTTTGGACAACTTTTTGTTTGCGCCAACCGTGTTCAGTCCCCCGTTAATGGAGTTTCCTGCATTCACCCTTCTTTCAATGTCCCTATCAGTCTTTCCATATCTCGTAAACATACGAGGTGTGTTCAAAAGTCAGGGTGAATTTTGAATTTTCGCAGGCTGTGTACATTCGATTATCGAATTTTTTTTTCGTTATGTTGGTACACATGTTTATCATATGTTAGCATTATCAGCCATTTTGGATTAGTGGTTTGTTTTTGACAACTGGAAAGGTTAGTCACGTTTTTGTGTGTTCTTCGATTTTTTACTTTTGAAAAAAATGGATCAATGAATATGTATTAAATTTTGCGTTAAAAATGGAATAAAGTGCTCCAACGCACTTAAAATGTTGACTATGGCATTCGGCGAGTCTACTTTGTCTCAAAAAAGTGTTTATAAGTGGTACAAGCGCTTTACAGAAGGCCGAGAAGATGTTAATGACGATGAGCATCCTGGAGTTGCTACCACGTCAACAAATGAAGAAAACATCGAAACAGTGAAGAAAATGGTTTTGAAAAACCTTGAATCACTATTAGGGAAGTTGCAGAGGATGTTGGCATATCAATCGGCTCATGCCATGCAATTTTCTCGGATGTTTTGGGCATGAAACGTGTGGCAGGGAAGTTTGTTCTGAAATTGCTAAATTTTGAGCAAAAGCAACGTCGCATTAGTATCGCTCAGGAGTTGTTGAATGACGTCAAGGATGATCCAGATTTGCTCAAAAGGGTCATAACTGGTGATGAAACGTGGGTATATGGTTACGACGTCGAAACCAAAACCCAATCATCCCAATGGAAGCGGCCAGAAGAGCCAAGACCGAAAAAAGCACGCCAAGTTCGATCAAATGTGAAGGTTTTGCTCACTGTTTTCTTCGATTACAATGGCGTGTTGCATCATGAGTTCTTGCCAACAGGTCGTACGGTTAATAAGGAATACTACAAGGAAGTTATGCAACGTTTGCGTGAAGCAATACTGCTCAAACGATCGGAATTGTGGAAACGATAATGCACCAGCTCACACATCAATGCTTGTTCGTGATTATTTGGCCAAAAACAACACCGAAATCATGCCTCAACCACCGTATTCACCAGATTTGGCCAGATTTGGAAGAGACCAATGATAGGAAAGCGTTTTGCCACAATTGATGAGATAAAGTTAGAATCGAAGAACGAGCTGATTGATGACCATACCGAAAAGCACATTCCAGAAGTGCTTCGAGGATTGGAAGAAGCGCTGGCGTAAGTGCATTATATCTGAGGGAGATTACTTTGAAGGGGAGAAAATGGATATTAATGAATAAATAAATACTTTTCGAAAAAATTCAAAATTTACCTTTTCTTTTGAACACACCTCGTACTTCCCAAATACATAAAATTAGCTTAGTGTTCAAAAATAAAAATAAAAGTTTGAATAAATACAGTTGAACTTGATTATAATAATCACAGCATTAGCGAGTTCACAGTTATAAAAAGCAATTACCCAACGATATTGTAGTCCAGTCTTATCTTCATACTATCATTGGCTGTTATAACGAAGACGCTTCACTGATATACCATACAAATAATTTTGTTTTATTAAAGTTTGACTGTTAAATTACCTTAGAATATGATGTAGAATCATCTCCTTTCCGAAAGTAGTACACTAAATTATGAACTTTGTGGATAGATAAAGGGAAAAATATTAATCTGCCTTTGTAAAGTTTCATCTGTTTATCTTTGAATTACTCGGCTTTGCCATAAATTAATTTAAACGATTTCAGTGCTTTATACATTTATTTGTCAGACCTTACATGTGGGAAATTTTTTACTAATATGACTTTCTTCAATCATTAATTTAATGAATTATTTCTTGGAAAGTATTATATTTGATCAGTTCCCTGGGCTGGGTGCCCCAAATAACAACATTGTAACTAAACCCTCCCGGCACGGATACAAAAGAAAGAGTGACATTATCTTGCTGAAGACCTCCTTTGAGTATTTCAACTGTTGCATCTTGAACTCCATCCACCTGCACTGCCATGATGTAGGAAATGTTGACTCCGGGACCCTCAAATACGATGGTCCTTCCGACCACAATACTACTGCCAGAAACTGACCTTCTAAAAACACAATTTACAATCTATTAGAGATGTGAAACCCCAGAGAAGAGAAGAATAATAATAATTGGATGATTTGTATAACGCCGTTTTGTGTGAATTGGGGTGAGGGAAAAATGGGAAAACTCGAGAGGGACGAGACACCAGGTGATGATAGGTACAAACATACATCCGAAAGTCTAGAGACAATTATACAGCCAAAGTGTGAATTAGGGTGAGGGGGGAAATGGGAAAACACGAGAGGGGTGAGACACCAGGGGCGCTATTCCCATTCTTTTTAAGGAAGATTCCTTACGTTTTTCCTTAAGGTTAAAGACTTTTTGATTAACTGCGGAATTCCGGTGAGGCATAATAAAAAGATCCGAATCATTGGACTCGGCCGGTCGTACCGACTCAATGCCGAGCTTAACGTGAATTGTCAAAAATGTCAACATCTATATAATGTTTAAAATAAATAATAATGTAATTGGTAACACACTTAATATTGAGTTTTTCCCTTGTTAAAACATCGCAAATATTGACATTTTTGATGAATGTCGCTCGCTGAATTCAGCTGACAGCTGTCATCCGAGAGAATTGGAACCGCAGTGAAGTAAGAAGGCTTTAATCCTAAAGAAAAATTTAAGGAATCTTCCTTAAAAAGAACAGGAATAGTGCCCCAGGTGATGATCGGTACAAACATACATCTGTAAATCAAGACACATTTATATGAATTAGGGTGAGGGAAATGGGAAAAGACAAAAGGGGTGAGAGGTGAGACACCAAACGACGATTGGTGTAAACTTACATCAATGTCCAGACATATTCAAGGCCGGATCTGCCATGTCCATACTGTGCAAAAAAACATAGGCGCAATCTCTGAAGGGGCGTTGAAATTATTCCCTAAACCATTTAAAAATTACCTATAATTTCTCTTAACATGGAATATAATTGTCTTCTATTGCGCTGGCAACATTACAACTCGTCTTTAAGTTTCTAGGGTGCCGAAGTATGTACTGAACGATCGTCAAAAAATATCATCTGAGTCTGAACTTTTGTTTCTAGTATTCAAATGACGCAGTTAGAGATGGTCAATATTCCTGTCCTTATTAAATTACCCCAGTGACTTTGCAGTCATTGGATTTAGGAACTGGTTTGAAGAAATGTTTTTGGGTGTTGTTTTTTAGCAAAACAAAGCTAAAATATCATAAGTGAAAGGTCCATTATTGAAGAAACTAGTTAAAAAAATTGCTGGAATAACAACAGGTTTCTCTTTATTTTCAAGTAAATAGTTGGAACTGCAGTTTTTAGCAGTGACAGTGACACTCATTTCAGATATCAGCCATCTTTAATGCAATGCGATTTTATGTTATATGATAATGAACTCTGGAGAAAGCTGCTTTAGAGATCACTATCTCATGGAGCGACTTTACAATCCAAAACTAGCTGGTATGGTACCTACATATTTTCTACTGGACTCGCCGTTGTATGCAATGTTATATGTCAAATTAATGGCAGAATGTAATATTATTAAATTGACTTAAGATATGTTGATTTGATAAATCCGTTTGTTCAGGGGGTAAGAAATAATCTGATTTTTTTAAATGGTGGGGGGGTGAAATCCATATTTATTGCACAGGGCACGAGATATCGTGGAACCAGCCATGGACATATTTATACAGTAAAAGTGTGTATAAAGAACTCCAGTGAAAAATATATGTTCATATAGATCAGCAAATGCCAATTCTGAATATATAACTTTTATTACATATAAATTATTATACGTAGAATTTATAAATATATATATGTGCATATATTATATTATTTTAAAAGAATTAATTGTGAAACAATAGAGATTAATTAAATAAAATGTACATCCGCATACCACCGGGACATGAACCAGCGAGCTCTGGATTTGTAGTTGAGATAAAAAAACAGCAATGTTTTCGACCTTTTTTCAGTTTTTGTCCATTTTGAACCCCGATAGACTAATTTTTCGGCCATTCAATACCTTTTAAAATAGACAAAATTTGGTACAATTTGAAATCAAAATGGTCTCTGTATTCCTAATAGTGTTTGAGACAACGGTTTAAAATGTAATAAATTTTTCATGTTTTGTCATTTCTAGTTTCTAATTTTTGACACTGAAGGAATAATTTTTATTGGAATATCGGCGATACCAAAGATTCATTAATATTAGATAACGATGAATATAGAATAGATACATCGAAAGCGGTCAGTATGCTAGTACTGATAATTGATATCAGATATATGTAACTTTATTTTTTTCTGAACCATGGTTTTGGTATGTTAGACGTATTATTAAATATTCTTCGATATATTTTTATTTTTGTAAAGCCCGGCAAAAATCATTTAGACTGGTTCTTAAAATTTCAAGGGACTGGCTTGAGTTAACAAGTCTCGACCCACTGGATAGTGGAGAATGGTACCCATTAATGACATAATCATGATTTACGTTTTGATGTTAGCCATTATGAAATTGTTATTAATTGGACATTTTTTATTGTGGGTTTTTTTTTATCTACATTTTACAAAAGAAAAAAATACAATGCAAAAAGTTCCGATAAACTACTTTTTAGTAGTTGTATACTGATATCAGATAACACATACCAAATCAGTATTCAATTGATATGAATACCAAAATATCGTTTAATTTCTTGGAATGGGCGGAACATTTCTTTCAATTAAAAGTGGTTAAATTTGAGCAAAAGAGGTCTTGAAGTTTTGCATGGAATGCATACATTATCATTTCTTCAAAAAAAAAATTTTTAATTCATTTATGCATACATTATCGACTACCGCCTACCAAACCGCCAATCCGACTACTCATGTGACATCACACCCAGCAAGCCACAGATTTCGTAAATTTTGGTGGGCTTTGAAAACTTGAAACTTAAAAAATTTATTTATTTATTAAAGCGAATTTAAAAAAAAAGGTACTTAAGTTAGAGCTTCAATAATGATTTAAAAAAAATGGACTGGAGTTTAATATTTATTGGGGTGAGGAAAATGGAAGACACGAGGGGGATGATTGGGTGAGACACCGTTTAATAATTGGTGCAAACATGCATCGGAAGCATAGGCACATTTATACGGTGGTAAAAGTATAAATGAAATATAGGAAACTAGAGATATTTGCTATCTTTGGTCTGCAACTGAAACATCCAAGACATTGTGTTTTGTAGAAATCCATGAGTAACATAACCTAAAAATTATTATTGTACTACGTATTAGAATTCATAATGCTTTGTACTTACTCCAGCAATAATTTATCAAATGTCTCGATTGAACCCACAAGTAAATTTTTTGATGGTGAGCAAGTGTCGCACTGTACTTGAGAAAAAGTACAAATGGAAAACACAAGTAATATATTCACTGCTAAGAACTTCATGTTGACGGAGCTTGAAATGAACTTAATTTAAATTATATTGTTACAAATGTTAAATAATAATCAGCGGTTTTTAGATTGACGTTCAATGTGGATTATTTTTCTAGATATGGATTGCTTTGAGATAATATGAAAACAGAATTATCATGACCAACAGTCATGATGTAAAATACTGATAATAATGGGTTTTATTAAGATTATTAGGTCTTTAATTACAGTAAATAAAAACTCTGATGGAAAATTTTTAAAATGTCAAATTAAAAGTGTAATCAAAGAAATTGTCCATTAAAAGTTTAACCGGGTGGTCCGGAGCGTTGTGGGTTCAATCCGATGCTTGGTCGTGGTCATGTAGCAATGGAGACATGGATATAACGCATCATAACATGATGTGTTTAGCAGCGAATAGGTTAATAAAGATTCCTGCTGTAGAAGATTAATGTGAAGAAAAGGCAAATGTATGTGTAACCATATATTTCATATAATCACAAAAAATATTAGGCCAGAGAAAGGATAAAATAAATTTAAATAATGAAAAAATACAAGTAATATTTTATTTGAAAAATTTATTATTAATTAAATGACCAAATGGTTTTCCTATTTGTTCCAATTGAAAAACAATATGGTTTAAATGCTTTTATTTACAATCTGATGAAATCATGTTGCAGTTAGGATATGATCTATCCTATCAGCCTTGTCCTAACCTAACCCAACCGACCCTTCTCCCCAACTGCCTTCATAACCTTTATATGAATGAGGAAACTGGAAATCAAATACTGTTCATTCAAGTATTATTCATGAAATAATGCACTTTGCTTTGGAAAACTGTAAGGGGAAAGAATAAATGGTCCTCCGAAACCTGTTTATTGAGTGACAATTAAAAATATTATTTTGTGTCTTACTGCACCAATATTATGTACAATAAATAATCTGTGAACAATACAATATTGTCCAACATTGTAAACCCAATAACTAAGTTATCAGGTTTAAAAAAATACATGAGGTCCAAAGTCTTTTTGTATTTTAAATTAACTAACAGAAGTATCAATTCACACTGCACAGTAATACAATTAAATTAATATTTTCATCACCAGGATAAACGAGTTCTCTTGCACATATGTCTTCAATAAAAAGTATTGTTTTGTTCTTATTATCAAAAGTGACAAAAATATTAACCGAAATAAATTTTCTATGTGCTTTGGTTTGTATTTACAAAATAACTGCAGCTAGCGATGCCGCCAGATGATCACTTGATTCATTAAGTTGTCAATAATCAAATAACTTTGTTTAGATCGTGCAACAGATGAAAGGAAAACTGTGGTCAGAGCTGCCAGGTGTCGGGTGCCAAGGAAGGGCAAAGATTTAAGGATATAACAGAAAGCACATTATTCCCACTCCGATTAATTTACAATCACGTGCTACATTCACCCAATTGGTCATCCTCTTAATTAATTTATTATTGAATGTCTAATTCCAAAGACATCTCTCACAGCTTCACAAAACTCTTCCTCCATTACTAAACACACACACTCTTTATTCATTTTATTTGCAATGGGGAAACATGCATCATCTTTTTTTTTCTACAAATTATAAATAATTTACAATATATATTTGATTAGCTTTATCTACAAAAAAAAAAACAAATATTCTTTATTTTGATCAGAGTTGCCTGTGGCAGAAATAAATGGGGGTTGATTAAATAATTGTTATTCTCTGATTGCATATTATTTATTAAAAATAACTATTTTTGATTTAATACATAAAAAGGCATTTGCCCAATTGCAGCATTGATCCCTGCCTCATAAATAATATATGTATATAGTTATAGTACAGCGAGAGTTAAATGAAATCACACAAAGCATACACTCCATAGTCACAAGGTAAATGTAATGAATTTGATTAAGAAATGAAATGAAATGAAGCGAATGTGCATGTTTCCCCACCTACCTAAATATGCTTTCACATTTGTTGTTTAATGTTATATATTCCTGACACCCGACGGACCAATAGTCATCTTGCCAACAGTGTATATATAATATATATTTTTCCTTCTGTTAAAATTGCCTAAATATATTCAATCTTTAAGAATGATTCAAATTAATTTTTTTCTTTGATGTGCCTCCATTTGTTGATAATAATTGATTGGCTCTCCCAATAAAGAGTACTAATTATGTTGTTTGTGTTCACCGTCATTATTGATTTAGAAAATAAATATTTCTGAGAATAGCTAAGCATTATTGCATAGAAAATATATGTACTATAACGACGATACATTTTAAAACTTTCTTCATAAACTTAAATAAAATTGTTAGAAATTATAAATAAAAATATAATTAGCAAGGGACGAGCACCACCGACGGATAGACGGATACGCAGCAATGTTCACCGCCTCGCTTTACTTACTCTACACGACTCTATACAACACTCGCACATTTCATTTACAGACGACACTTATGTTAATATACGTCATTTGCACACCCTAACCAATATAAACTATAAACGTCTCCACACTAAGGTTTATTAACAACTTTAATGTTTGTACACTGTCTGTTAGTTACTGTTTTATTCAAACATCACTTTCCATGAATACGGTCCTTTGAAAATCCAAATTATTTTTATAAAACTTTTTATCACTTTTGTGCTTTTGATTGTGTGGACATGCTATGTGGGGACATGTTGACTGGGGGCACTACGTGGCGGGCACAGATGCGGGCGGAGGAGGCGCCGGGGCCCCTACCGGCGCCGCTACCGCGACCACCACATCGTCCTCCTCCTCTTCCTCCGGATCGAACTTCAGCATCAATTGTTTAAACTGGAAACAGACAATGCACACTTACACACACTGAAACAAAACATAATAAAGTTGAGTTGAAAGATTGGCTTTCACTTACCTCGAGATACTGATTGATAAGGTCCTTTCTTCCATCTTCCTCGAGTTCTATCGTGGAATCGCCCTCTTTGAGTTTCGTGATGGTCGCTTTAGGACTAAATTTAGCATTTGATTTCCTATTAACAGCCTTCTCATAAATTTTAGCTCCTTCGGATGGGGAATATTGTGATATTTTTCTGAAAATACACAAACAAACAATTATTAACACCGTTACAATAATCGTATAATAACTTATATTTCAGTATTGTCACAACAATTTTACTTCATTGGCTCTTGCTTGCAAAGGCCCAAGCAACATTTTCCGCTTATGATGACTGTAGTAGGATGAATTAAAATATTATCAGGTTATTCGTACCTTTGGAATGTTTATCTTTTTTAAAAAAATACAGTAAAACTTTGTTTTTACGTTTTTCAAGGGAACGATAAAAAAATGTGTAAAACTGAGGAAATGAAAAATACATGGAAATTTGAAATGTTAAGTACCTACTCAATTTTCCATTAAACCATTAAGATGAATAAACCGTAAAACTTTTTTTCTTTGATGAACAAAGAAACCTAATTATGTATTTTCATCTCTTTTCTTCTCCATAATAATAATAATAATAATTGGATTACTTCTACAGCGCCGTTTTAGTGGGAAAATCACCTCAAGTACGCTTTAGTATCCAATATTTTCCAATTTTACACACATTTCGAAAAATCAACTCATTTTAACACTTGCAAATCGCAAATGAATGAAAGGTTTATTGGGAAGATTGCTTCCATTAAAGAAGACTAGATTGTCATTTCAATCCCCTTTAGATGTAATCAGACATGATTGGGTCTTTGAAACATTAAATTCTAAAAGGTTATTCTTACCCCAAGAGAAAACCCTCTCAAGGCAAACAGTGCATTCTCTGCTTCAAAGCCAGAGCTAATGATTATACTATGCACAGAATCAGAAAGTGCTAAGCACCAAATAATAGTATCACAATTCTCACCCATCGGTCAGCCCATAGGTGGCCTTTAGGTGCTGTTTCAGCACCAGCAGCAGCAGGCAACCCTGCGCCGTGGCGAGGCAGATGCGCAGCGGCGCCGTGTCTTCGGGAACTCGGGCCAGGAGCGCCTCTGCATCTTCTTCTTCCTCCTCCTCTTCCTCCTGCACTCCCGGTGCCAAGGTCGCATCAGGGACCACTTGCATGGGAATAAGACCCTGGGGACAAAACACATAACATAAATATATATTAGTACATGAATTGTAATACAGCTTCAGGCAAACTGAGATGATACCCTACCTAGGTTTACTATAGCTAAACCACAAGGTGGTTTATTAGTAGTTCACTAGCGCTTGCTTGTTGATGGCTTCCACGCGGGGAACAATACTAGGGCTTTTATTTTTGATCAAAGTATAGCAATATGTATTGTCAGATTATTATTGCATGCTAACAATTCTGTTAGATACTATAAAAATGATTTTGCAAAGTCCAGTTCCATGTAATTTGGTTCAAAGAATGCAGGTTATGCGTGCTTATGTATGAAATATCAAATAATAAAATAACTTTAATATGGCGTCTTGTCAATTACCTCCCGAAAAAGCTGAAGGAGATTGGATCCCGAGGTAGAGATGATTATGTCAATGTGGTGAATTATAAACAAGGGTTCATCTTGGACTTGGTAGGGGAAGTACGCCAGGTTGTCTGCCAAGTAGAGCATTTGGGCCAGTGGAGTTTTCTGAAATAAAGTACAAATGTTTATTAATAAAATAAAAAAGAAACATTCTACCATCGATTACATTTCTCCAAAACAATGTAACATCACTGCAAATCGATCACCACCCTATCTTAAAGATGGTGATTCACATTGGCAATAATACTTATTTATTTTTTATATTTATCTAAACTGAAAATGGATAAACAAAATAAGACTCACCGCATGCTCGTCAAATTGTTTTAAAATGGACAAAGCAAGAGCCCTCCTTTGTGGTTTGGTAACTCGAAGAAGAGAATACAAAAATCCATTTAATGCAGTTGGGTATTCATCCGGTTCTTTGATCCTAGAATAAGTTACAACAATATAAGTTAATAACATTCCATAAAGCATTTAATTACAACTATTAGAATGCTCTTTCTACTTACCTAAATCCATGTATAATCCCTAAGACTTTGGTTTTGGGATGTGCTTGTAGTATTTTTTGCAGTTCATAAGATAATTTGATGCCGAGCTGTGACTTCATGTGAATAAAGCCGGGATACTTCTTGTCAATCTCCTGCAGCTGCTTGTCGGCTGTGTGCGACACATTCACCTCTATGTCTGTGCTCATTGATATTAAGTAGGGGACAATCTGCAAAATAAATTAAATTTTAATTCAATTTTATAATGCAGGTGCATTTAAGAAGTGTAACCTTTTCTCCACATTTCCAATATCTGTATGCACTTTTATTTACAGTCGTAACAAATCCACACATTAAAATGCTAACATAAATACATGTGTCCTGGAGACGGAAATTAGTGGAGCATCATATGATGAGCTTGATAGTGTATAGTTAAAATGAAAAATGCATTTCAAACTGAATACAAATCAGCCTAGTATATTTGGATTACAGGAAGATATGAAATTAAGATGACAATAGCTAAACGTGTCATAAAAATGCAAACACAGTAATGTTATACTTTAATTGCAACATTTAACTTGCAAATAATAATTCTGTTTGCCAAAGTATTGTCAGCTTTCCGAGACTTACGTTAATTTTACAAGCTCAAAACTATGGTTATGTGATGAAACAAATAGAATAACAGAACATAATATTATTTACATTAACGAAGAAAAAAAACACAAATATCCTAAGTTAAGTATTTTTTTTGTAATGTTTGAAAGATCTAGATCGAATTAAACTTTGGTTTAGTTATCAATGATCACAACAGTAAAGTCATTTATGTGAGATATATCAAAACTAAAAAATCGGCATCGTTATACCCAAAGAGTGCACTTATCATGTGAAATGATGATAGCTTGAGAACCTGATGGTAACCCACAACTTCCCAAACCCAGAAGAAATGCATAGACTGTAATGCTGCGAAGACCACCATGGAACTAGAAAGATGGATGTTGCTTATTCACCTGGACAGGATGCACCAGACCCTGTGCCAACACCAACTGGATGACTTTCATGGCGCTGGTCCTCACGATGGTGCTCGTGTGCAGGAAGGAGCCCAGGATCTCCCTCAGGTACAGCTGTATCACCGTGGAGGCCATGCCCGATGAAACGTCACCCATTTCCTTGAGGTTTTCCTGCTTTGATCTTTTTGACCCTAAACAAAATAACAATACATATCAATATTATCACTTTGCATAAGCTAGAGAAAGCCCGGCAGGTGTAAAATGTGCCCTCTTTAATGTCATTCTATACACAAGTGATCAACAAAGTCAACATGTTTTCATGACAGCCTAAAGACAATTACAGATCTGTCAAGATTTCCAAAAGAGGATCAAATAAATGAACGAGGTGGCCAAAAGAGGAATTATTAAAAAAAAAAAATTTACTGGTAGCTGCAATATCTACTTTGGCTATGCCCTGACTGCACAGGGGAAGTGTGGTTGGCATAAGCTTTTTCTTTAAATATTTGACAAAAATACCCCCGGGGCTGTTGGTATCGTCGTCATCAGTTGATATAAAAGCCATCTCTTATTGTAAAGATATTACAAGGCAATGAATGAATAAATAATCTTACATTCTTTATCCTGCTTGATCATCCTCTGCTCCTCCTCCAGCAGGTACATCTCAATGTTCTTGAGCACCTCGGCCTTCATGTCCAGCGAGGATAGCTCTGAGTTGAGCAGGTAGTGGTAGTACTCCTTGAGCTCGGGCTGAAGCATGAACTCGTAGTGGCGCACACACACCGACCCCACGGACTTGAGCGTGTGCGCCTGGAAGTCCTCATCGTCCAGATGCAGGAAGAACAACATGGTCTGGAAGACCTGGTCCTTTATGTCAACCTGGAAGATAACAACAAACATATTGTTAAATGGACAGCAAAAGCATTAGGAGAGTGCGGAAAACACTTATAGTAAAACATCGGTTTTATGTCACCCTTATTTCAAGTTTTCCCGCTTTTTATGTCAAAAACCCACGGTCCTGGTTTTTTCCATACATTGTCATATAAATATTTCTCCCAATTTACGATTTGAAAAAATTTCAGCCCCAGTTTTAAGTCAGTTTCATGCTGACTACTTGATAATATCGCCAAAACCCAAAACTATACTACCCGGATCGCAAAATGAAAGATTATTTTAATATACACCATAAAAATTATGAGTTAATCAACTGGGCGCCGCCAGTGAGCTTATGTCCCCCACCGGTCACCCCCGTGGCTTCATTACAATAGAAAGTCGAAAACAACCTCAGACTGTCAAATTATTACTTAAGTTAGCGAGTACTCACCAGCGGGGTTAAGGCATCGCCTTTAAGTAAATTTGAAATCAGCTGCCAGTCATTTACCTTTACGAAAACTTTAATTTTATTAGAACAATTATTCAAAATGCGTGATTTTGAATAAAAATGTCATAATAAATCCAATTTGGTCGATGTTGGAATGTTATTATTTATGTTTATAAATTTTAGTTTTATAAATCGCCGTCCCTTTTATTTAAGTTTATAATAGTCAAATGCCAATCTGTTTACACCTTACTTAATCTGTTTTTCCTGTGAAATTGGGTTTTTGTAACATTATTAACTCTCAATACCCATTTGTTTACGCTTTTAACTGCGTACCTATCTCAGAATATCAGTTTGACAGGTTCGGGCCCGTGCAGGTAACAGGTCGCACTACCTATCTCAGAATATCAGTTTGACAGGTTCGGGCCCGTGCAGGTAACAGGTCGCACTACCTATCTCAGAATATCAGTTTGACAGGTCCGGGCCCGTGCAGGTAACAGGTCGCACTACCTATCTCAGAATATCAGTTTGACAAGTCAGGGCCGGTGCAGGTAACAGGGCACAGTTCCAAGTTACACGGATAATTAATATACAAGCAATATTAAGTTTTTAAAAGGATATATTGATTAATACAGAAAAATATCATATTATTTCTACATATTGGACATATTTACATTTGACAAGCCAGTGTAAGCGCCGCGATGTCAATTTACGTGGCATTTTTGCATAAATTTCGATAAACACATAAAATGCCATACGGAAGTTTGTTTTTTGGAACACAATTCAAGTAGAAAAAAATATATCCATTATGATATTGCTATCGTGGAAAATATTGTATTCTTTCGAGACCTGAAATGCGCGTCACTACAATGTTGCCACTAGAGAGAGAAAGTGTGGCAAGTCAGAAAAGGGGGCAAATATAGGGAATAAATGCACGCGAAACGTAAATTAAAAGGGCGAAAGAGCAAGCTCTCTCTCATAATGGATTCCAGGCATCGATGGAAACAAAATGTAAATTTTATTGGTAGGTAAAATTCTTTTATTATTTCTACATATTGGACATATTTACATTTGACAAGCCAGTGTAAGCGCCGCGATGTCAATTTACATGGCATTTTTGCATAAATTTCGATAAACACATAAAATGCCATACGGAAGTTTGTTTTTTGGAACACAATTCAAGTAGAAAAAAATATATCCATTATGATATTGCTATCGTGAAAAATATTGTATTCTTTCGAATTCGAAATATTATTTGCTAATCGGAATTTGCGAGCTCAATAATTTACGAGGGAATATTTAAGTAATGTCATATTTAAAAATATAAATAACGATTTTTATGTTTTTGTAATAACTTGTGACTTCTGCGGTAATATGTCAAAATTTTCGTAAATCTCTTATTAAAATAATGTTGTGTAGAAATTTGACTTTGTCGGAAAAAGTTTTATCCGGTTAAAGTTACAAAACAAGTTTTAGGTTGAGATAATTTCGACACCAAATTCATTTGCTTGAAATTTGACATGTTGGTAAAATCGGAAATTATTTCCACTATGGAAAATATTGGAATACAGGAGAATGCATGGAAAAGAAAAGAGAATAATTTCTCAAATCAAAATAATGACAAAAGTTGAATCACCATGGTTTTTCAAAGTAAGGAAGTTTTACAGTTTATTCATATTAATGGTTTAATTGAAAATTGAGTAGGTACTCAACAATTCAACTTTTTTCCATACATCTTTTATTTCCTCAGTTTTACATTTTCCTCAGTTTTACACATTTTTCCATAGTATGTAAGAACAAAATTTTACTGTATATCATTGTTTCCAATCAAACTTAGTGACCGTTTACACTCTATCAAGAAAGTCTAGAAAAGGATCTGGAAATCTGGAGGTGGCTGAGATCATTTAAATGGCAACACCAAGATGGTTTAAAGGACAAAATAATGTAACTTTAAAAAAAAGCAATATGATCCAAGTGAATATTTTCACATCAACATCAAACGGTGTTCAGAAATTAGTGGTATTCCTAAAAGGAGATGATTCTAAATCATATTATAAGGAAATTTAACCTCTCCGCGAATATGGATGAAACAGTTTGTCGGAACGAAAAGTTCCAAAGGAAAATGGATACACCGGGGCTAAAGTTTAAACGCTGTCATATTTAATGAAAATATTTCACTTATAATGGCTTCTATGGACTTCTGCGCATAGTTTATTGAGGATTTAACATAATTACCCATAATACTGATTTCACAATTTGAGTTTAAAAATTTGTGATAAAAAAAAAGTTTATGAAAAAAACAAACTCGCTCTCAATGTACAAAAAGTTCGCAAAAACACACTCGCCGGGAGGGTAATATTCTAACTTGTTATTTTTTAACACTTTTTCATGTTTCTTCTTATATTCATTTGACCATCATATTATTCTCAAGACACTTTTTTCTCTGTCCATTCTTTTTTTTTTTACATGAATACCCCGCACAAGAGTCCCAACTGCTCCCAACCGTCTGGAGCTAGTGAGACTATGGCATCCCAATTGGAATGTTGTGAGGCTGAAAGTATTGGGGAAGGAAGGAGAAGGGGAAGAGGAGAGTGGGGAAATACCTGGTTATTCAGATCTGGTCACCAAACAAGGCTAAAAGCCATTTCAAGCAATGTTTCAATTCTGAATGGTGGTCTTTCACCAGGGCGATACTGAGAGTATCTTCCACTCTGGAATACTTGTCCAAACTATGTACATAAATCAATCTTGCATTCTTTTGGACCTCCACATTTGTAATACAGTTGTATTGTATTATTGTAGATACACCTCAGGGATCTCACATAGGTAAAGCGAAAAGGGATTTATAATTGGATTGGAGAAGTGCTTACCGGTAGTCCTTGGATAACATGAAGATCGGTAAAGTCAAAATGCCTCAGCAGAAGCCCCACAATGTAGAGGGCCCGCCGAAACTGTGGTCTTCTGTTGGTAGTTCTCATCATTTCCGAATTAGTCTGCCATCCATTCTTCCATTGCACTAATACACCTGAAATTAAATATCAATTATTACCAACCAATATGAAGAACCGATTTATTAGCACTGTATTTTTAATACAATATACAATTACTCTCTGGTTGAACACAATTTGTTATAAACCCTCGAATGAACCTAACAATATGACATCTTGTCTTATCTCAAAGCTCCACAGCTCACGATAGAAATGAATTTGCGAGCTGAAAATAGTTGTATTATAAAATTGTGCAAATTTCATGATGCCAGAGCTGACAGATTGAGAGTTAATGTAAAGCCCCAAATAAAAAGTCGAGCGTTATAATCGCAACCACCCATATTGGTGAGAAGCTTGGTTCATTAACCAAAGAATAATGGATACTTTAAAATTAAATATTAAAAATAAAAAAAACTTACCATGATATTTTTGAAAGACATCCCTAATAAGTTTAAAATTCTTAGTAACATTATTAACAATGGACCCTAAACACGACAAACAACTGGCTATAACTATTTGGCCGTGTTGCAGTATTAGTTTGACCGAGTCCTCTTCCAATTGTGCTAGAAAAGGTTCACTGGGGTGCTCCATTAGAGGTACAACTAATTCTAGGGTGGATGCCACACAGCTAATGATCTGTTGGTCGCTTGCCGTCTGAAAACACAACATCAAATAAATAACAATACAAAACATGTCAAATAACTAACATAATGTAATGTCAATTTTATATATTTTTAACATTAATAAAATTATGAATTGGGATAGTCAAAGGTCAAATAGTCAAAGGACTGTAATTAAGAGTATGTATTATATTGAATAAGTAACATAATGTCATGTCCTTTTAATGTATTTATAACATTTATTAAACTATGAATTGGGATGGCGGAATATTATTACCACTCTCTACCACTCCTAGTGTCTTCCGCTATCAATAATTTGTAATAAAAAATTACTTTCCTATCCTAATACTTTATTAGATAGAAACAAAGGGTTATAATATCAATTTAATTTGGGTTTTAAAAGACAATTCACTGTAATATAACAATAAGAGTTGGACTATTCTTTGTATTATTAGTAAATTAATGTGATGGACTAACCTGACATTTTAAACTAAGGTACGGTTGAAGGGTGAGTGCGTGGTTAACCAGCAGCTGCGGCCTAATTTTAGCAAACAAATGTAATGTGCTTAAACATGCCACAAGTCGCTGGGCGTTTTCTTGTCCTCCCCCTGAAACAGAAATAATTCTACATAATCCCATCGTAATCGCATTGTAAATAATATGCAGCACGTAAGGTCAGAATAGTGAAAACTTGACTTATTACCACGGCATAGGTATACTTAAACCAGGCTTAAGGCCGGCCGCATAAGAATCTAATAAGTAAGACAGATTAAGTTGATTAGTGATATTATGGATGATATTGAAATGGTAATGGTGCAAACCTTCAGGTAATGTATTCTCTTCTAGCCGCAGTAGATTTTCTATTAGACAATCCACAATTTGCTGACAAGAGAGGAGCAGCGCTTTTGGGGGATTAAAATTAATTTTCGTTGAGTCTTCCTTGTCTTCTTTCGGCTTGAATAACTGTAAAGAAAGGTACAAATTTATGAATATGTAGTAAAAAGATTATTGCCATAGAAAATCAAAATCATATAAACATACAAAATCAGCCCAAAGGTATACATTCGAAGTGCACGGCACACAGCAACGCAACGGCAGACGACAAAGGCACTTGCTGTGGTACCAGACGGCAATATTCGTACTATTATTTGATATGGGTGCAATTCCGAGGACGGGCAACATGTCACATGGTAAGTGTCGCTGAGTAGCAGACGGTAACCCCATGCATGCACAATAGTGTCGCGTGCCGTCGGCCATAATGGACGTGTTAACAGACGGAGATAGTGAAAAATTAATAAATTTGGTTTCATATTATCCTCTATTATTTGATTCAAAGCATGCGCAGATTATAAAAATCAGCAAATAAAATAAAATATTTAGCAGGATATTAAATGTGAGAAATAATTTTTCTTGGGGTGTTATGACTTTCCTTGAAGTTTTTGGAATGAGATCTTCATAAACTAAAGTGCTTTTTATTCAACCGGAAATAATCCCTGAATATTTTCTCATCCCAATTTAAGTGTATTTTTATCATTGTTTCATAGAAGCCTTCTATTCTGTACCTATGTATTGGTAGTACTGGTGTTCTTTTAAAATATAGGTGGTACAGCAACGAGTCATCGTATTCCCCCTATTCTAATAAAATTTGCTGTATTGAATTGATTGCTAAAGGCAGACTGGCAAAGATAGGTCAGACAATGATGCTTGCCGCTGCATCTGCAGCTGGCTTCGGAATGTAGAAAGACAACACGTGTCGCTTAGCGGCAAGTGCCGTTGTGTTATTGTTACCGTCTGCAGCGTGCTTTAAAAGTCTACCTTATGGATTCCATAAATCAAGACCAAAAATCGGAATACTGCTTAATAATTGATAATATCAGGATGAGTGATATTAAAAAAACATATATTAACCTTAGGTCCCATTATAACCCATTTTGTAAATAGAATCTTATTTCAAGCAAAAATTCCTGACGAATTAAAATGTAGTATTATCAGACTATCTATAAAGGAGGTGACCACACTGTATTGGGTAACTACAGACCAATTAGTATTTTACCATCACTCAACAAAATTCTTGAAAAATATGTACAGTTAAATATTTGGAAGATTTTTCCACCAATCAATACAGTTTTCAAAAAAAGAACACTGAATTGCTGCTTCAAAAGTTTGCCAGCCTAATAAATAATGAATTGAATTGTAAAATAACATACATTAGTCTTGTTTATAGATTATTCCAAGGCTTTTGATACTATTGACCATTGTAAATGACTTAAAATACTAAAAATCATAGGAATTAGAGGAAAACTTCTAAAACTCCTTGAAAATTACTTAAGCAACTGTTACATGAAATTGAAACTATTAAACACATAAGTAAAAAAAAAAAAAAAGAAGTTTATGGCAGGCAGGCGTTCCTCAAGGTTGCATATTAGGTCCAATTTTGTATATTATTTATGTATCATTTATTGAATACATTTTTAGACATGTAAAACATTTTGTATATGCGGGTGATACTGCTTTGGTAATTTCTAGCAGTAATTTGCAAACATGTATGGACCTTTTATAAAAAGACTACATTGAACTTTTAAAATTGTCTCATGACTCTGGATTAATTATAAATGCAAAAAAAAACTACATTGATGCACATAAGATCCCATTACACCTGAAATAAAACAAATATTTCAGATTGTTCACACGATGGCATTCCTGCATTGTGTACATGTGAAAATATTGCACTTGTGAAGGCATTTGTTTATTTAGGTGTCATTATTGATTGTTTTTTCAAGTGGGATTTACAAATAAATAAGGTTTGTGTACGACTAAGATCAATTGTTAGTAGATTATTTAAATTAAAATTCTTTGTTCCAATCTGTACACTTGGAATAATTTATTTATCATTAGCGGAATCTGTTATAAGGTATGAAAAATTTATTGGTTAAATTATTACCTCATAAAAGTTTATACAAACAAAGGCATAATATTACATACTTTTATCAGTCTCAAAATCTTTCAATAAGATCAATTCTGTGGTACAAAATTATATTTCACCACATTAATAACCCTATATATAATACAAATAGACAGAGCACACTTACAATACTTTTAATGAAGGATTAATGGTTCCTAACATAAAAACAAATATGGACAAAGAACTTTAGATCACATGATTCCTATCTATATAAATACAAGGTTTGTTCAAAAGAAAAGGTGAATTTCGAATTTTTTCGAAAAGTATTTATTTATTCATCAATATAATCCCCCTCAGATATAATGCACTTATGCCAGTGCTTCTTCTAATCCTCGAAGCACTTCTGGAATGCGCTTTTCGGTATGGCCATCAGCTCGTTCTTCGATTCTGACTTTATCTCATCAATTGTGGCAAAACACTTTCCTTTCATTGGTCTCTTCAGTTTCGGGAATAGGAAAAAGTCGCAGGGAGCCAAATAATCACGAACAAGCATTGATGTGTGAGCTGGTGCAATATCGTGATGCAAAAGCCATGATTTGTTTTTCCACAATTCCGATCGTTTGAGCCGCATTGCTTCACGCAAATGTTGCATAACTTCCTTGTAGTATTCCTTATTAACCGTACGACATGTTGGCAAGAACTCATGATGCACAACGCCATTGTAATCGAAGAAAACAGTGAGCAAAACCTTCACATTTGATCGAACTTGGCGTGCTTTTTTCGGTCTTGGCTCTTCTGGCCGCTTCCATTGGGATGATTGGGCCTTGGTTTCGACGTCGTAACCATATACCCACGTATCATCACCAGTTATGTTATGACCCTTTTGAGCAAATCTGGATCATCGTTGACGTCATTCAACAACTCCTGAACGATACTAATGCGACGTTGCTTTTGCTCAAAATTTAGTAATTTCGGAACAAACTTCTCTGCCACACGTTTCATGCCCAAAACATCCGAGAAAATTGCATGGCATGAGCCGATTGATATGCCAACATCCTCTGCAACTTCCTAATAGTCATTCGACGATTTTCCAAAACCATTTTCTTCACTGTTTCGATGTTTTCTTCGTTTGTTGACGTGGTTGCAACTCCAGGACGCTCATCATCATTAACATCTTCTTGGCCTTCTGTAAAGCGCTCGTACCACTTATAAACACTTTTTTGAGACAATGTAGACTCACCGAATGCCACAGTCAACATTTTAAGTGCGTCGGAGCACTTGATTTCATTTTTAATGCAAAATTTAATACATACTTTTTGATCCATTTTTTTCAAAAGTAAAAAATCGAAGAACACACAAAAACGTGACTAACCTTTCCAGTTGTCAAAAACAAACCACTAATCCAAAATGGCTGATAATGCTAACATATGATAAACATATGTGTACCAACATAACAAAAAAAATCGATAATCGAATGTACCACAGCCAGCGAAAATTCAAAATTCACCTTTTCTTTTGAACACACCTCGTATACGTAGAATTTATAAATCCTTATCTAAAACTGAATTACAAACTATCTCATTAAAATACCATTGGTAACATTGCTTCTGACATCACATGGGCAATTTTTGTGGCCAACTATATAAGAATGGTGCTGAGTAGTACGGCTTATGGTGTTATGGCTTAAGGTTTCGCTGTTTACAGTATTTGTTTCGCTCATAAATTCCTTCCGTTTATTTACTGTTCATATTTACATAGCCACCTGGGTAAATTTCCACATAATAATTTATACCACTTCCACATTACAACAATGTCATTGGCGGCAATTTCTTTGGTGATTGTTTTTTCGGTGAGGATTTCCTCCACCTTTGGAAGCGGAGGATTTCTAATGATACCTCAAACCTATTATTTCTTACAATATATTTATTCTTATTTCAAGCCATTGTAGTAGGTACCTCAATGTTTCAAACCTATTATTATGAGAAATTTTTTCTCGCAACTGTCTTAAATTTTGTTTTTGTCCGTGACAGGTGCACGCGCAGATAACCGTCAGAGAAGTAACTATTCACGAAATACAAAGCGTTTCTAATTTTCTCTTTCATTCAGTTGTCAAAGCATTGAAGGTTAAAATTGCATCTGAAAAAATTCTAGATAGAAAGATATTAAGCGCCAAAACTTTGTAAGCATCTGGAATAGTCCTGTGTCATCCGTGTTCTGTTGTGATATTATCTAATTTATTTTTATTTTTATTTATTAGAAACACAAACAAAATATTTACATAGAAGCATCATACATAATATATCAAATAGATACAATCGGCGTGTAAATATCTCTAATTAATGTGTTTACAACATGTGTGGTGTACGCAATAAAGTTTATGGATTATTTGGTTACAAATCACAATGTTTATTTACCCATTTTACTTGTTTTAAATATAATTTTGTATTTTAATTTTATTTATGAAGACATAAAAAAGTTTAATCATTGAAGAAAATAATATTAACATTAACCTAAATGAAACATGAATCCGAAAAACAACAGAAAATAAAAAGATATCATTAATTGATAAACTAAAGTTTTTAAGACAAGATTTTTGTGCATAGCGCAAAGGGTAACAATTATTTTTATAAACAATAATTATTAGCCTGAAACACTCATCCAAATTGAAAAAACCTTCCGAGAAAGATAAATGTCGCCGACAAGACTCGAACCTGCACCCTTCTGATTGCCGGTCAGATGCTCTACCGTTGAGCTACGTCGGCTTATTGCAAACCCGCCAAGTTAATCAACATATACTAGTGTTTCATTCAATAATTACTGTTTTTATTATATTTCACCTGTAAACAACCAACTTTATTAGTATGAGAAAGGCTTGTAACAGCTAAATCCCTCAAATAGATGGCGTCGAGACAAATTATGTCTACATTTTATTGGTGAAAAATGCTTTGACTTGTCAAATATTTATTAATTGATAAACTAAAGTTTTTAAGACAAGATTTTTGTGCATAGCGCAAAGGGTAACAATTATTTTTATAAACAATAATTATTAGCCTGAAACACTCATCCAAATTGAAAAAACCTTCCGAGAAAAGATAAATGTCGCCGACAGGACTCGAACCTGCACCCTTCTGATTGCCGGTCAGATGCTCTACTGTTGAGCTACGTCGGCTTATCGCAAACCCGCCAAGATATCAGTCGCATCTGGGACTCGAACCCAGGACCTCTGTCTTTCCGGGGCAACCGCTTTACCAACATAGCTAATGAGACCAGTTCAATTTATGAGGTTTTTAAACTTCAATAAAATAATTAAAAATTACATAAAAAAGTTGTCATTTGACTTTTTGTATTAAGATTTTAAATGGATTTACAGAATTTGAAAAAATGTCAATGTTGTGATGTTTACTTATTTCATTGTTCTAATACTGATCAGTCTGTCGGTATTTCATGAGGGATATTCATAAGGTTTTTTCATATCATTTTTGCATTGATTAATTCTTCTGCCATTTACTTCTGTTTCATGAATTCTCCTGACGCTTCAATTTTTTTATGCGAATACTGCAAAAGAATCGCATATGTCCGAAGCCAGTGGGACTATGGCATCCCTTATTGGGATAAAGGGTATGGAGAGGGGAAGGCGATGAGGAGGGAGGTGGGGAAAATACCTGGCTATTCAGATCCAGTCACCAAATATGGCTTAAGCCATCTAAAGCATCTTCCACTTTGGAATGAGCCACAAATATAACATATATTATTTTAAACAAATTGTGAAACAACACAGATTACTTAAATAAAATTTAAATGCGCACACCGGGATTTGAACCCGCCACCTCCCGATTTGTAGTCGAGATTAATAAAACTTTAAAATAAAATTTTAAAAATTTTTTCAGATTTTGTCGATTTTGAAACACGAATGACAAATTTTCGGTATAGGGCATTATATATTTTATTACAATAGAAAAAATTTAATATCAGAATGGTCTCTGTAGACCTGTCATTTCTAGCTTTATTTTGTAGTTTTTTTTTTTTCATATTTGACAATTAATTTAATTTTTATTGAAATATCGGCGATACCAAAGATTTGTTAATATTGGATTATGATGAATATCGAATACAACGAGAATTGTCAGTAACGTCAGTACTGATTGTCGATATGATAGACTGCTTACATTTAGTGAGAGCATTGGTAAAAAAAACTTTGTACAGCGCCCTAGCGGAACGGTCAGAACGCTTGTATCCGTGGAACCGTATCGATATATCTGATATGCGGCGGTATCATAATACGTATACCCGTTACGAATATATTAGGTCCAGATCCTAGTCAGCATAGTCTTGCAGTTTTGATCGTAAAAAAGTTGGATTTTTCGTAGTAATGGATTAATAACTTGGAGCTAATAAATCATTTATCAGAAGTGGATATCGATGTATTTTTGCACTTTGGTGATGCACCTACAATAGTGACGAGACTTTCACATTTTACGATGTTTCCTTCAATTAAAAGTGGTTAATTTTGAGTAAAAAAGGTCCCGAACTTTTGCATATAATGCATACAAAATCGACTACCATGTGACGTCACACCTAACAACTCATAGATTTTATGCGTTTTGGAGGGCTTTGAAAAATAAGGAACTCCAGTGAAAAATATAATGACTCTAAAAATACATATTCATACATATCAGCAAACGTCGATTCTGAATATATAACTTACATTATGTATAATTAATTATACATAGAATTTATAAATCGTTATTTAAACTGAATAAAAAATCAGCTCATCAAAACACCTTGTTATCTTGGTACTATTGCATTTGGAATATCTGACGTCAGGTGAGCATTCTGTTTTTGGATTAGTTTGAAAAAAATTATTTTTCGATTTTGTTTTATATTTTTTTAGTCTTGGCGAAATTTTAACTTAATTTGGGTGACTTTAAGCTCTATAATTGTTGTTCAATATAAACAACTATTATTCATGAAATAAATTAGAGTATTCATGATCAAAACAATTATCAATACGGATATTATGGATAATGTTAATGTTCAATACTATTATTATTCTTTGAGTTAAAGTTTCTAAAAAGGTACATAATTTTATTACTTATGTTTAGTCATTGTTTACCATGAATAGAAGAATATACAATTATGTACGGTAAAGCTCATCCTTGTTTTGACATTTGACATTCTAACCCCAAAACTGATCAAAACTGACCGGCCATAGATTTGGAGCGTTTTGACAGACTTTGAAAAATTGAAACTTTGAAAATTATATTAACCATGAAAACTAATTTAGAAAAAAAACGAAATATACTGGCATTTAAGTTTAAACGTCATTATTGATAAAAAAAAATAAAAATAAATTGGACTGGAGTTCCTTATTGAAACTTTAAAAATTATTTTAACTATGAAAACAATCTTTAAAAAAAAAAGCCGGTATTTAAGTTAGACAGTCAACATTAATAACAAAAATTTTAAAATGGACTGGAGGTCCTTATTGTGAAATTGAACTCTGGGGGCCAAGACTATATCATTTGCGTTAGCAGACGCAATTTAAATCGGACATAAATAGCACATTTTAACAGTTTTCATATACGCAGCGTCGTCTCTTGCATTTGCGTTACGGATTTGTCTTGTAACGTAAATGTGAACTTAACTTGTTAGCGCAATGCGGACTACCAAACTGACGTGTTGTTTATGATCGATTTAATTGCGTTAGCTAACGCAAAAGATAAAGACTTGACCCCCTGGTCTGTTTATGAAAATACTTTGTAAAAAATATCAGGCCTTAATAATTGAGTAGACACCGCTGACGGAAATAATTAAAAATAAAACAATGTATTTAGTTATGTGATCGGAGAGGACACCAGAAAAAGAATGTTAGTTAGTATTTTGACTTACGCTTTGCAGCAATTGCTGGAACCATTCCAAGCCAATATCCCGGGAGGACAGAACGACATCAGTGATGTTCAGGACCTTCCTGGTGAGGGGGTCCGAGGTGGGGTCAGCGTGCCTGTTGATGGAAGATACGGGGCACGGGCTGAACCACATGTTCTGAAACACCTCCATCACCAACTTCCGGATGCCCTCCTCGTCGTTCACCCTCCGGATCATCTTGACGCAGATTTCGGGGATCTTAGGAAACTCCGGGCATTCTATGCAGATGTCTTTCAGGATTTTGATAACCCTTTTCCGGACAGAAACACCAGTGTCCTGAAATTATAGACATTAATTAAATTGTAGATAAAAAGAAAAGCAATACAGGTTCATAACATAAACAGTTTTATATCTATAAAAAGGAAAGCTTCAACTACAATATAGACGGGCCTCTAAGTAAAATAAGAGTGTCATTAACGGGGAGAGAGACGTCGGAGAGTTATTATTTATTAATTCAAAATAATGTTAATATTATTGTGCAATACGATAAACATGGTTTTTTTAAAGAGAAAATTTAAATTTATAAAATATTTTTCTATTTAAAAACATCATGTTCATCGTATGGCGTAATAATACTATCATTATTTTGAATTAATAAATAATAACTCTCCGACATCCCTCTCGCCCTTAAATGTACAAATTATTTTTTCAGTATAAATTGGGATTTAAAAATTAAGAATATGCGATATAAGCTATGAGATTCATAGTCGCTGCAATAAAGTAACAGATTAGCAGATAAATTTATTAGGCACGCAAATAGGGCACATCGGTATCAAAAGATGTCCATATGAACACTGTTACACTGCAAAATTATAGTTGTTTAACTACCGCTATCATAAAATGGAGTTAATTACAGGATGGAGATATTACGTTATCTATAAGCAGTCGAGACTCTAAAAGGGCTGTGGTTGTAGCGCCGATGATGTATGTATGTTCTGTAAAAGAATCTAAATGGTAAGTTACCAGTATCCGGCAAGACAGCATGTAGTAATAGTTGTCGATGAGTTCGGGCCGGTGCAGCACGAACTTGCCGACCAGGTCGACGGCGGCCTCTCGCACCGACGTGCTCTGGTCCAGGAAGGAGCGGTTGACCCCGGCCGTCATGTCGGGCCGGCCCAACACAGCGGGGTCCACCTCCACTATCATGGCCAGGCACTTCATGGCACGCGTGCGGATGGCGATGGAGTTCTCGCACAGAACCAGGAGTATCTACAATTAAGACATTTACTTAAATACTATTATTTTAGACTCATTACAGGAATGAGAGAACCAGGCAACTACTCAATAAAAAATAAACTCACTGAGGGAGCTTGTAGGACTAATAAGACACAACTACCAAAGGAGAGACATGCAGGTGTTCGGAGTTGAAAACACCAATAGCTGGAGGAAATGTGAAGAGAATGAAGATTCAATGAAGACCTAATTTTTAAATGATTTGCACACTTATTTGTGGCCACTGAGAGCTCCATTTCCCATAAACGACACATGTAACGGAAAGAGGGGTTGCAACAGAACTACCCGTAGTACACCTATAATAAATATTAGAGATATAGAAAACAGCTTACCTTTTGCAAATATCTGTCAAAGCTTTGTGAGAAACTCCTCTTTGATGCTAGATACTGCGCAATCAACTCTGCTCCACTGTAGTCAATGTAAGACTGCATAACCTGAACTTGGCTGCCACCCTGATACCTAAAGGGCCGGATTTTCTGAATGAAGAAGGCTTTCCGCCTTTCAATCATCCTGTAAATGTCCGCATTGTCCGTAATGCTAATTTCGTGCTTTGATTCTTTCCCTTCAGAGTGCTTAAACATTCTATCAATTTCTTCTTCGGGATCTGATGAATCATCGTTGCTAGATTCCCCTTTGTGTTTTTTCTTTCTTTTATGCGGCGTTGGTTTCTTGGGTTGCGCGAGACTTTTCTTCTTGGCAAGGGTGTCCCGGTACCACTGCGTGAGGTAGAAATGGCGGGCACATTCCCAGGCTGACTCTCGCTGTCCATTCACCGCCAAGAAATCCAGTAGTACCCGCTGCAAGAACTGTATCCTCTGCTCATCAGCGTCTAAACCCACTGTTAAACTAGCCTGGAAATACATACAACTTCATTATTGACAGTATAAAGCTTCAGGAAGGAGTCAGACAAGTCCCGGGAGTACGTGGAACAGTTAAAATGATCAAATACTAGAGTTCGGCCATTACAAAACTTGGAATATAAGACAATGTACAAGATGAATGAATGCAGATAAAGCACTAAGTGTGACATTCCATCTTTTCTGCCTACGCCTGTGGTGAAATGGTATGATGGTTAAGTAATCATCAATACTGCTAATGAAGTGGAATATCTGAGGAAAAAGGTGGCAGTTGGATTGGACTAGTATGGAAGGTATGTATGCATGTAGTTAAACTATCACTACAAGAAAAATATTCTTACATCAGCAATGATTCCGTCCTTTTCTTCTTCAGCCTTAATGTCCCTGATGATAAGATCCATGGTGCTGAGCTTCCCTCGTGACTGCACCGTGTCTTTCCTCAAGCGGGCGGCCACCAGACCTAGGCACTCCAGGGAGGCCAGCCTCACAGACATCTCCATCGTCTTATCTGATGTGTATTTTACCTGAAAAGGGTAACATTTAAATCTAATTTAAGTCTTCTTCTTCAGGTGCTGGGTGGCATGGGCAGAATACCCTGAGACTGGGTTGAAAAACAAACTACATACATTGTATTTCTGTGAGATGTTTCTATTTTCAAAATAAATTTTTATAAAAAGTATTTGATGAGTGCACTCACCAGCATTGTTCCCAAAAGACTAAGCAATAACTCGGTAGCCGGCCACTCTGGCTTATTGACAGTGGACAGCAGATCATGGACAAAGTTCTCAAACAGCGGCCTGAAATCAATCTCTTCTGACCGACTGCGGCACTTATTCAAAAATGACGTAAGAAATGTTCCACCGATGCTCACTGCAGAGTCGTACTTGGTGTAAATGAGCAAATCTTTGTCAACCTGAAAGGAAAATATAACATTCATAATTAATTAGCGCCGTTTTCGTGAGAAAATCACCTCAAGAGATGATACTGACCACAACTTGAAACATGCCAAAACGTACTAAGCAGATATATATATTTTTTTATATGAATACTGCACAAGAGTCCCAACAGCTCCCAACCGTCTGGAGCCAGTGAGACTATGGCATCCCCAATTGGGGAATGTGGTGAGGCTGAAGGTATTGCAGTGGGGGAGGGGAAGGTGAAGGGGATTAGGAAGGTGGGGAAAATACCTGGCTATTCAGATCTGGTCACCAAACACGGGGAAAAGCCATATCAACGCTGCAATTCTGAATGGTGGTCTTTCACCAGGACGATACTGAGAGTATCTTCCACTCTGGAACGTGCGCAAATATACTATATATTTTAAAAAATGAATTAATTGTGAAACAGCACAAATTAATTAAATAAAATTTACTTGGGCACGCTGGGGTTTGAACCCGCAACCTTCAGATTCGTAGTCGGGAGCCTTACCCCTCAACCACGGAGGCCGTCAAATTAGTGTGTATAGTGATAGATTCAAATCTCCTATTTACCTGGCTCATTTTACTGATGGAACTGTCTTCATTCCCCTCCACCTTATCCTTGTCAGTCTTGTCGAGGTTCTCGGGTAGCACCACCACACACTGGATGAGCTGCAGCACCAGCGCCGTCAGCATCTGGATATGCTGCTCCGAGTTCAGTCGGTAGGAGCGGAGATTTCTCTTGGTGCTCGGCAGGCGGGCGATGGAAGCCAAGATGTCGTCTAGCAATAGCCTTCGATGCTGTTCGTACTTAGTGAAAATCTGAAAACGTTATCATTTTTGGTTACAAAATACAATGAACTTAAGACACATAGCTATTATTTTCATGGTAAGGTTCTATTTTCACCAAGTGAATGGAGGAAGTCCAATAAAACCTATCGATTTACATGTTTTACTATCTAATTTATATTCATTACCCCATAATGAACACCTTAACATTTCCAGGCTACTGAATAATTTAGAAGGTATTTAGAATATTTAAATTAACACTTCAACCACGAAAATCATGCAACAGCTATCAGCGGCAGGACAGCTGTACTGATCTAGTAACAAGAATAGCAGTGACTAACCGTAGTGACCAGCTTGAGGGCGGACAGCTGCAGCTCACTAACGTTCTCTACGAAAAAGGGGGAGACACCCATGGAGCTGGCATGCAGCACGGTAGTGTCCGTGAGCGTGGCGCCCGCCAGCAGCTCGGCCAGCAGCGCCACGCTCTCGTGCTGCCGGCTGTACAGCTCGTGGATGCCCTTCTCCTTGTTGAGGGTGCTGTTGCCGTGGCCCGAACGCTTCTTGCGCTGATCACCTGAGAAATACAAAAAGATTTGTGAAAATATGTGTTCAGTATGTTTTTGTGAAATCTTTGGAATTTTATGTAGATGTTTTATTTAACGAAATTTATGGGACGGCCGCACCGGAAATCAATTGCAAAATTTCAATTTACCAATTCGTGGTATTATTACAAATCTACATTGAGCATCTGATTTCGACGGGCCAGACATGGGGTAATTCACTCTTCAAGGACTACAAAATTTCTCTAATTTCGAATTACGTGGAAATTCGTTTATACAAAATTAGAACTTGGAGATCATGTGGATTTTGAACATAAATAAGTTTCACTGTGTTGCTAATTGAAAATAACTGTGTTCAGTACATTTTTAATCTGCTCAAGAGTGTTCTTATTCCCACCCCAATAGTTTTTGACCCCCGAAAAACAACACTAGTATTTTTGGGATTTAAAAAAGCATGGTAGGCATTAAGTATCTTACTCCCAGAGAGGTTAAAGATCTATTTAAGGGATTCATACCTTTCTTTTTTGAGGTGGACTGTATACTGTAGACAGGATCGAAGGAGCAGTAGATAGTGTTGTGCAGCTGGTACTTGGTGAACATGATGATGCGATCGATGACGTCCTCGAGCACCACCCGCTTGGGCATGTTGGGCGCTGTCATTATGTAGAGTGCCGTCAGGCAAGCGTCCGCCGCTGACATCACTCGCTCCAACGTCGTCTCCATCCACATCAGCCGTACGTCTTCACTGTCATCCTGAAAAACAAGCATCAAATGTAAGAATATTGTTTTACACCTATGACAGCCACCGTGGTCGGTCGTAGGTCCAAATCCTGATCTACGCAAATAAATTGTATTTAATTGATTTGAGTTATTTCACCATTTATTAATATAGAACGTGTTTGCGGTAGATACTCCCTGTATCGCCCCGGTGAAAGAAAGACCACCATTCAGAATCAAAACGTTGCTTAAAATAGCTTTAGCTGTGTTTAGTAGTACTGCAGCAAATTATAACTAGCTGTTGAAAATAATAGCTAAATGCCGTCAACGCCCAGCACTATCGATAAAATATAGCATCAACAAGTGAAGTGTCTACGTCCATGTCTAAGTGATATTGTTTACGTCCACATCTAAGTGATATGTTATATAAATTATTTGTAAAGCGCACTTGTGGTGATTTTCCCACGAAAACGGTGCTATAGAAGTATTCCAATTATTATTATTAACAGTTGGAATATAATACCGAATTGCGAATATTTCTCAATGGAGTCAACTAGCAATGTACCTATTGTTTTTAGCAGTATAGGCACGTAATAAATAAAAAGGATTAACAGTTTACACTCCATGAATGATGTTACGCGTAATTTGAAATGGTCTTTTAGTTATGTACTTTCCTACTAGACATTTGTTTTGGATTTCGGTATTGCATATGGCCAATATGCAGCGCCAAGAGTCAAGAAAGTAAAAAAAATAGCATTTAGTGGTATTTATCAATACTAATGTTTCCAACGCCCGTTGGAATGTAATTCCAAAATCGAAATATTTTCAATGCAGTTAACTGGGTACCTGTTTTTAGCAGTATTGGCGCCAAAAAAAGGGATTACAGTTAACACTTCATGAACGATATTATGTGATATTTGGAATGGTCTTTTGGTTATGTACCTTCCTAGTAGAGTTTGTTTTGGATTTAGGTATTCCGTATAGCCAATATGTAGTGCCAAGCGTCAAGCAAATCTATCATTGGCAAGCAAAAATTCAACTGATATAACGGAGCGTAATTTATCAATACAAAATAATTTCCAATGAATCAACATCATCAAAACATTTCAACTTTCAACATTATTACTTATTACAGGCTTATTATTAGGTGTCCGAGGTATCCCCCGTTAGAAGGGATCCCCTAATACGATTGTGATTGTTATTTATTATTTTTTGTTAGCGTCGACATCGCAGACTGCTGTGTCCAATCTCCTACAAGTTTAGTTTGGCTTGTTGCACTTTCTCAATCTGTTTTACTTCTGAAGTACAAATACCTGTTAAGCAAATAATTGAAGTTGGATCGGCATTTATTAACGATTTATAGTATGTTTTAAGTTTTAATAGTTAGTATTAGTAGAACAAAGTACATATTTGTTTGTAATTTAGATTAGTGAAAAAAAAAATAGTGAAATTAGATTCATCTAAATATATATTATACTAGATAAGTGAATAAAATAATTATTTGTGTATGATAAAATATAAACGTTTAGTGTGTTTGAGCTGGGAATAGTTAAGGGTATATTATAGGAGATTGATAGAAAACAGGAAACATTGAGAATATATTATTACCTTTCTTTCGTATGCCATTTCCAGACTTGATATTTTTTATTACCAAAGAATGGACTATTGTTTTTCACTTTTTTTTCCTGTAATTAATATAGCCATTTGACTATAATAAATTAAACTTTGATAAACAATGACAATCACATTTGCACCTTTGATGTCGGTTTATTACGCAAAACTTTAAATTTAAAATACGCAGGTAATACACACATCTTTGACTTGACACCCTCTTATTATCGTTATCATATCTGTTGATATAAACAATTAAATAAATACAACATTTCATACAAAATTTCAACACATTTGACGGTTCTTTGGCATTCCGAGTGAGAAGCTCTCGGCAGTCAAAGCAAAAGTCTACGCTGTGTTTTATCAAAAATATTGTCGAAAAATGCCACCTAAATGTTCAAGAAATGGGTCAAAAAGAAAAATGCCGACTCACTTGAAAAATGCCACCTAAATGTTCAAGAAATGGGTCAAAAAGAAAAATGCCGACTCACTTGAAACATTTCAAAAAGGCTAAAAAGACAGAAAGTATAACAAATTCTCTCCTAATGTGTAAAATTGTTCATTTTTATGTACCTATTGTCAGCCATATTAATACAAATGCATGAGAACGATGGTTGCGAGTGCGTAATTCTGTCAACTGTTCCGAGCGAAGTTCATATTTGTTAACGCAGGTGCTTTCGGTGCATTTAACATGCGTGTTTATAAGTATATTGAATTCCTTGCTTGTGCCTGTATTAGGTACTTGTTTGTATTTACTGAAATTTTGTGAATATTTTTTTATTGATCTTTTTCTTTTCAAATTAAGTGTAGGTACATGACACTTCGGAAACGGAGAAACGGAAAAAATACTATGGCAGTTTTTATTTATTTATTATTTGTATTTTACACTTTTGAAGAGTGATATAAGATCAAAGTATGAAAGGTGGGTACCTGGTGGTGGTGGTGGTGTTTAGTAATCAAACCAAAACACTCGGAGTACACAAACTTAAATCAGTTTTTTTGTTTTAATCTTTGCATTTTTAAAAGTCAGTTAAGTGTACCTACATGGTGTTAAGGACGAACAAAAATACATTTTAAGGAATAAGCAATAGGGAAGTTGAGCCGATTTTTTTTTTTTATCAATAATCACTTTCAAACATAACTACACATATTTTGTTTTTTTAAAGTTCATTTTCATAGTTAAATTAAAGTCAGAATTTTTTAAACGCCCCCAAAATGGGTAGAATCCAGGCAGGGGTGCGCGTGACGTCATCCGTACTGAGAAGGACAATTTGTATTGGGATTTTTTTTTAAATAAGGATTTCTGGTACATTCTTTTATTAATATTAAACATCTAACTAAATAAATTTTTGTAACATCAAAATTTCATACGAAAATTGATTTTAAACGGTTAAATTTTTATATCTACCACAAAAAACGCCACATGGTATAGCGGCCAGCTATCGACCGCATCTTTGTTATCTCATGTTTTTTATTAAATTTGACGGCTTTTATTTTAACAAAATCTTCTTAATTGTATCGTACCGATGTGTAAAAATATTGGTATTACCGGAAATCCTTATTGAAGAAAAAAATCTGCCAGATATTGTTCAGTACAGATGACTTCACGCGCACCTCTGCCTGGATTCTGACCGTTTCGGCAGTGTTTAAAAAATTCAAACTTTGAGAATTAATTTAACTATAAAAACGAACTTTAAAAAAAAAAAAAAAATATATATATATATATGTGAATTTAAGTTTGAAGGTGAATATTGATAAAAAAAATAATAATAATAAAAATAAATTCAAATTACCTATTCCTCCATGCTTACACAGAAGGAAAGATTTTTTTAAATAAATGTTTTACTAGAGTTTACAATCGCGGTATTTGGGAATCAAACCAACACACGGTGTCCGAAAACTGGTGGCACAGCATAAAAATGTAATCTGCATCAGATGAAGAACAGAAATAAAGAAAGTTTTTTTTCCAATTTAAGAATTTATACAAAAACAAAAAAAAAATTCAGCAACTTTACGGTGAAAAAACTATTAAAGCCGGGTCTACACTTCAACGCAATTCAAGACAAACAACATTTTGAATTTGACCAAAAAATCCAACTCCGGACTCGATTTACTAGAAAACGAAAGGTAAAATAAAAGACATCACAAAACGGACTCTAATGTGAGGTAGATTCACTAGTTTCCCGCTTGTATCACGAGTATCCAGACACCGTGTAGAACTCTCTCTCTCAGAAATGTCTTCAAAGAGGCTTCCACATGAGCGGGAGGCCCGATATTAAAAAAGCCATGGCGTCGAAAGGTTCGACCATCCAGTCGTCCTTGCTCAAAGTCAAGCCTACCAACTTTAGGGAAGGAAGACCGGATGGTCGTACCTTTCAACGCTATGGCTTTTTTAGTATTGGGCCGCCTGCTTGTGTGGAAGGCCTAAAAAAATGATTGTTGATTGACAAATCTAATGTGATTTTACAATGGTTGGTAAATGATGAAAAATCTGTAAAAAGGTCAAACTAAATACTCTACCAAAATAGTAGGTTCTGTAAACAAGCTAAACTTTTTTTACTAGTTAATTGTTTTACTTAATATTTCCGATTTGCGATCGTGTACGTTAATGTGATAGGAACAAAAGAATTAAGACGTGTTGACAGTAGAGGAATTCGGTTCGTCCTATAACATGCACTTAAGCGAAGTTGCTTTTGTAAGTGGGTAAACATAATGGCGAACAATAATTTGAGTGATTTTATGGAATTATTTCCAATAATAATAATAACATAGCATATACATAGCACAGTTTTGTATTATTTCACCTTAATCTTAATAATAATAATAATGTGTGTAGATAGTAAGTACTACTTACTATATCTATAAAATGATAATATTTTTTTAAATACATATATCATATATACATGATATGTATTTTAATTTTATTAATGAATTTTTTTTTTTATAATTTTTCTTATTTATTATTCAATTTTTTTTGTAATCATTGTAGTTACGTCAACGTTGGTGTTATTTTCAACGGTAATTCTCAACAGTTGAAAATCGCCAATGATAACGAACGGCGTTGGAGTTGGATGGAATTTTTGTCAACGCCCAGTACTTGTCTTTAGTGAGCAGATCTGAATAGCCAAGTTCTTCCCAACCTTCTTCTTCCCCACTCTCTTCAGTCTCACGACATTCCCCAGACAGTTAGGACTCTATTGTAAGGTATTAGTATCATTTTTTTTATTTATGTAAAATCCTAGAATCAGCTGGTGTTTCCAATCTTTCCCTAGAGGCGGCTAGGTTAAGTTGAATGTGACATCTCTAGCGAAATTCGAGACATTTGGCTTTATCCAAAAAATTTTCGTTGCAGATTAGTGTACCTAATGTCAATAGACACCAATCACACACATGCCCCATGGATCTTATTTATACAGCATTCAGCATGCTTTCATCCTTCCTCTGCCAGTTTTATGTCACATACAAGTGAAAGTAGGGTCTGAGGTTTTAATTTAGAAAAGTTAAAAGAAGCTCACAGGGTCACCGAGTGGAGATATGCGTTCTCCAGCGCGAATGTTTTTCTCCAAGATGTTGAGGAGACGAACAAGCCGGTCCACGGGGAAGGCCTCCATGGCCCCGAGGGTCTTCAGCTTGGCTGCTTCGGCGCACAGCTCTTGGATCTGATAACGGGGCAGGAGAGACTCCTCCGGTATGTCAGTTCCATCTAAAAAATTTATGTGAATAATAAAGTTTGGTCGTAATAAGAAATTATCAAACCTGAAGTCAAAATTATTAATATTTTTAATCAAATAACATAGCGTAAGCGAATTCACAAAATAACCTGTTTGCCATTTAGTTAGGTATGAGTTATAGAAATCATTTTTTTTTTATATGAATACCTCACAAGAGTCCCAACTGCTCCCAACCATCTGGAGCCAGTGAGACTATGGCATTCCCAATTGGGGAATGTTGTGAGGCTGAAGGTATTGGGGAAGGGAAGGAGAAGGGGAAGAGGAAGGTTGGGAATACCTGGCTATTCAGATCTGGTCACCAAACACAGCTAAAAGCCATTTCAAGCAACGAAAATTCTTTATCTTCTATAATATCTCCTATATTACGAATCCCATATCATCACTGTTCTAACACAACCTAGTATCTACAGAATTTTTTTTACGGGAAATTAAAAAACTACTATTTTCCTCATTTTAAAGGATTTATTTTTAATTTATTAAATACTTAACGTATTAATTAAATAGAAGAGAATTGCTTAAAAATAAGGAACAGTTTCATTACTCTCCTGAGAAAACATATTTTGTAGATACGGGGTTGAGTCAAGAAAAGCAACGATATGATATCCCACAAAATTGAACTGTTGAAAAATCTTGATTTCAATCACTTTTCTTCGCAGTGAAGAGATGTTTGAACATTGTCCGGATCTGATGAAATTTTTCTATGGTAAAATATTGAATTGGTCATTGATAAAACAAACTTTCCAAATGGTTGGTTGCTCCCAAAAATTCACAGGAATTGGTTTTGCAAAGTTTGAGGTTAATAATAATAATTTGTATAGCACTGTTTTTGTAAAAAAATCACCTCAAGGGCGCTATAAAATTTGCATCCTGTCAAAACAAATACAAATATATATTGCAGAACTTTTATTTTATCTAGTATTAGAAAAGTGAAACTATCTTACAGGTTTGTAATAACAAATATTTATTGGGATAATTTTAATTTTAAAAGCATTCGGTAATAATTAATAATAAACTCAGTTTACCTATATCATTTATGAAATTCTCATCATCTGTCATTTCGAATACAGCATCAATCAATCTATTGAATCGTTGATAAGTATTTGTTTCCATAAGTTCGTCTACAGACAACATCTCTATGACAGGAACCAGCCGCCTTTCTACCTTTCGTAATTTTGGTTTTACTAAAAGAAAAACGTACAAATAAATAACATGAAATCTTATAATTAATATTATAAATTCGGTAAATGTGCATATAACCACAATTTTTTTTGTTAGTTTTTTTAATTATGTATTTAAAAAAACCCAAACTAAGAACCTAAAAACTATTTTATATACATAATACAATATATTAATTAGACATAAAATAGGTTTTTGGGTTCTTAGTTTGGATGTTTTTCATAAATAAAATAAAATAATAACCTAAAAACCATACAAAAACTTGAAACTTTAAATTTAAGTAAAATGAGTGATTTTGTTTCTCCGGTGACTGAAATAGTTGTTCCTCGTTGTAATTAAAATAATAAATAGTGTTTTTCATCAATTTTGTGCATATTAAGAAATATGTGTTTTATATGCATATTTAATATAAATTCTACAGCATAACACAAGTCTGCTTAAAATACAGGACAGTCAACAACATTTAGTTGGAAAAAATAAACAATAGTATTATGCATTAGGAAACTCACTTTAATGACAGATACTATGGTTCAATCGTAGAATACGTATAAAATAACACAAATATCATCATTAAGATGGTAAGACGGATAAATATCATTTAGTAGAGAACATACACAGTAAGTTATGGTTACAAAGACATGAAAAAATCAAAATGGCATCACATCGATTTATCTTACCAATGGTTGCAGACGCTTCTTCTTTTTTGTTGGCTTCTTCATGTCTGCGTTTTACTGCTTGCCAACTTCTTTCTCTTGCTTTATCAAATTCATTTTTAACCTTATCTGCAACTTTGGGTTTTAAGGGAGCTTCATCCGAATCGGGATCATTTTGAACAACACTGGGTTTTTGCCTGATTTCAGGTGTTGAATATTTTTTCATCAAAGCCTCCTGAAAACACAAATTATAATTATTTTTCAAAAAAACCAAAAAATATTACTTTCGATATAAAGAAAACACAAATCCATGCGGATTACACCAAGAACAACCATTATGCACAATGTTGCTGGCTTCAGTTTTTTAAAGAAACAACAAATAATTCATTACTGATCAAATTAGGCCACAGATACTGAAAAATGTTTTTTTTTTTTTATAAAAAAGGAGGGAAAACAAATTCAGAATATGCATAGACGAATTATTATTAATTGGGTACCTAATTTGTAGTAGGTAATTAATCCAAATTTATTAGTAACAGTTCCACTTACTTCCAAATTCATTCTATCTAACTTTACAATTGGAAGACGGGTAACTACGGCGGGGATTTGTTTGGCGGGTTCAGGACTTTCATGCTTCACTTCCATGGGCTCTGGAGGAGGCTGCGTGACGTAAGCCTCATGCTGCACAGGAAGTGGTACTGGCGGCTGGTGGTGGAGGGGAGAAGGGGCTACGCTAGCTTGCGCCGGCGATTGTCCTGAAACAACAAGGTTACCTACAACTTCATTAGTGGCTTGCTGCTGATTCATAATCAATTATATAAATTGATACTAATGAAGATTTAATTAGCATACCTTGTCTCCTGAAGAGCTCTTCTTGGATGTTTACCGTTGGCTGTGGTTCTAGATTTGGTTGGTGCTGCGGTGATATTGACAAAGGATCATTATCTTGGCTCATATTCATAATAATATTCATGGACTGCTGATGTTGACTGTTGTACGGGTCATTGCCGGGTAGAGGAGAATTAAAATATCCACCATTCTGCACATTGGGTGACACTTGCATGGGTGAAACTTGCATCGGTGACACTTGCATGTGATGCGATGTTTTCTGCTCGGTAATGACAGATGCTCTGCTCACAGTTTGGGAATGTTGGGGCATTGAGTCAAGCAGCGCATCATTGGAATCCCAGTTAGTGGCAATGTGATTCTGCGGTGTGGAAGTCATGGGGTGGAGGAACCTGCTCTGGGAAGGAGGGGAGGCCATATTAACATGGGGGGAAGGCATAGTGACATGGGGAGAGGTTTGGAAGGAGAGAGGGTTGGACGGCTTACTGGTGAGGTGGGTGGGGGTGGAGGCAATGGGGTAGGCAGGACCGGGGACGCTGGGCAGAGACACCAGGGGTGACACCGAAGCGCCGGGGGAGGGAAGGGGACTGCTTTGTAGAGAGTTGTGCGGGGAGTACTGGGCGTAATTACCGGAAGGAGAAAGGCCGTTGAACTTTGGAGTGTAATTGTGATTATTCCACCTATTGGCTTGTGGCCCATTGAACACATTGGGATTTAATTCCAGAATGCCATTGAGAAGTTCAGGCATGTTTTGCCTTTGTACCATGTTGAGGTCCATCCCGACATTGTCATCCTTAAGTTCTCTAAAAAGAGAAAACAATATAGGTGATAAAGGAAAGAAAATGAATTTGTAAAATGAATAAGCAGATAAAATGAAACCAACATGTGGTCAGCTGAAGTTTGCATCAAGGACTGAACTAATAAGGAGACCAACGTCTCATCACGCGTCGCCAACAGGATGGCCGCTTCCTCCGCCACTCGCGGGTGGAACAATTGGGACTTGTTGTTCAATGTCTGCGGCAACGGAGTAGGTAGCGGCAATACTGGTAGTACTGGAAATCATACATTCGGATTATAGGAAGTCTTTACGTGTTATTTTCACCAGTTTGCAAGTATTCCGAATTGAAATAAATAATTAGGTCAACAACAACAAATGTATTTTTAAGTTTATTTGACACGAAATATCCATCAACAGGACATACTTACAGTCAGTGAGACTTGCTACCCCTGCTAAAGTTGTGATAGGGACGCTCGGGATGTCCCGGTCATTCATCTTTAACTGAATGCTGGCAAATTTTACCTATCTTCCAACTAAACAAGTGTGTCTAGAACAAAAACATCTCAGTTGCATTATACACGGATAAAGATAAGCAGAGAAGGGTCTTTAAAATCGAGATGCTCTCCTAAAAACCAAAATATTTGGTAGCAAAACAGATCTCAGTGGTAAGTCAACCATAGTCTTACAATATAAACAAACGCAATGTTTGACAATTCAAAATGAAAAACCAGTCCAAAGCTTTGGGCTGCATGTGGTACATGTTATAAAATAACTCATTTATTGAGAAAATTGTGGCAGATGTCAATTTGATGCTTTGTTGTGCATCACAACGAAGGTCAGCGCATCTATGCCTAACTCCCTGAGGATGCAAATACAACAATACTTGACCGAGTTTACGGCAAGAACTATGCGCGGAACGAAGAGGTAAATAAATAAAACTCACGATTTCATTGTGAAATTTGGTGACGGTATAATTAAACCGTATTAAACCCAAACACAAAGCGATATTTAGGTAATCAGAAATGGATGACAAATTATGGTGTTCCATAGATATTTACAGAAAACATAACAGATTGGTTGATAGCTATATTTTCGTAACGGTTTCCTCGAGGCGTCAGGTAGGTACCCAGAGACGCCACAAGCACACTTCTACAAATAATGATTACATCAACAAATCACCTTTTTGGCCTTTTCTCGTAATATTTTTATACTTTCCTGGCAAAGAGAAAGAGTGGGAGGGGGAGGGGGGGTTGTTGGAATTGAATCACCAGACACATTCTTACGGGAATAGTATTAGGTAGGTACCTCTTGGTAAATAAAATATTAGGTGGCTCCCTCACGGGTCGGTATGAAATTAGCAATGCCTGTGTGCAGCGAAAATGCGGGTAATATTACGCAATATCGCGCTGCACGGACTCGCATACGGGTCTACAGATGTCAGTATTTTTGTAACTGATATAATGTCGATATTGCAGATTTCTATTTTACCATCCCGGAGTTAGCATTTCGTCAAGTTTAATGACGACAAGACTGAAATTTCACCTTTATTCGCAATGTTTTTGGTGATATTATTATGTGCCTTAATAAGTTCGTCGCGTTTTTTTTAACTAAAAGAAATGTTTTTAAATAAAAAGTTCAATAGTGATCTCAGCGTTGGCGCAATAATATCGAGAAGCTACTGAAACCATGTACCGCTTGCCTATGTACTGGAAGTATGCAAAACCGCTCCCGCTCCGCATCAGAGTTCTTAAATTAAATTAGTTAAAGTTATTAAATTATGCCACCCGGATGGAGCAATATAGGTTGTTGTCGTTTAATACCTATATTCAGGTCCGGTCCTGTGCTGGCGCAATTGAAGTAGTCCGCTCCGGGTGCCAACTTGTCAAGGTGCCAAGGCGCTGATAATACCAGCTAACTCAGCGCCCTTATATTTATTTTTCAGTAAAACGGTGCTATACAAATCATCAAAATATTATTAATTTAAGTTATTACTACTCAAGCATAAGTTAATCTGAGCGCGCGGAAATAATAATAGCGCCTCACACCAATCACATTTCCATACGTTTACGAGTCATGTGTATATCCTACCTATCTTTTGTTTGAATGAAAAATTCACAATTGTGATTAAACGAGACAGATGCAAAAAAACACAGTGCAAAATGAGATGACTATAGGCGCCATAAAACTATGCAAGTTTTAAATGTAAATACGCGCGAAAACGAAATAGATATAGCAGAATACAACAATGCAAAACGGGATGCCTTATAGGCGGGCAAACGTTTTAATGAAAGAGTGAGGCCGAGCATAGATTTGCATATTATGGCCAATTTTCACAATGGTTAGATCGATTAGAGGACAGGTGACCCTAGTCCAATCTCTTTTATTACTCACTTAATTTTAATTTCGTAGTCATAATAATAAATATCTTTTCGACTATAATATATTCATAAACATAATAATATTTTTGTTTTTCTTGGAAAGAGGTGACGAGTATTGGTCTACTTGGTTAGCAAATAATATTATAATTGAACACACGAAATGATGAATTTGAAATGGGTGATTATGACATTTCGTCGTGCAAGACTCGTTGGTACGTTTCACAAGGCGGTAATAGGGCTTCTCCTTCCGACTCTATCGTTATATAGCTGTACTGATTACTTAACACATCGGTCTTAATATTACCATGGTAATTTTGTTTGGTTGTAACAAGGTTGTAAAGATGAGATTTTTTTAGAGTTGTAATATTGCATCATCACTGTGAATTATTGTATGTATCGCTGTATTCATTTGCGTATAAATAAAATAGCTAGGATCTACGAAACGAATCTTCCGGTAGATAGTGACTTTTATCGTGGTGGCTAGTGATGATCGACCGAACATGTGGAGCAGTGACAAAAACACTCTCCAAGTCACTTAATTAAAGACGTTCAAATCATTATTTTTGTCCATTTTCCATTTGGATTGTCTTTTTTATAGAATTTTCTATAGAATTTTCCATAGAAAAAGACAACTCACTTGTAATCTGGATGAAAAAAGGTATCGTGTAAAGAAGTTACTTGAATAATGCAGTGACAATATGAACGAAAGAAGAATATTAACACCTTGAGAAGTCTTAAATTTATAAATTTCTTATATTGCAAATAAAGCTTTGAAACTAGAAATCAGGAAAAATTAATGATTTTCCTCCTTTTTCGTTAAAAGAATATGCGGATGTGATGAATGCTTTGCGTAACTAATCTGAATAGATTCATTTTATGCTTACATTTGTTTCATTTTAAATTTCGGACTCTTGCGTTTGAATTTTTGCACTATTTCGAACTTAAAGCATTTTTATTTTAAAGTACATTTGTTAAAATTTTATACATCAT